>CAJHZI010000330.1:0-162500 GCA_905160935.1 Enchytraeus crypticus
TGACTGTAGCACTCTAATTGTTTTTATATAGTTAATCACTTGATTTGCTGTTCAAATCATATTCTAATTATTTCTATTATACTCTAAGCCTATTATTTTCTGACCACATTTAGTGTATGTTCCAATAATTAACTTATGCCATAGATTACTGTGACACAATGTAACATATATTTTAAACTACTACAAAATATTCTACAGAAGTGAATACATAATATACTATCGGATATAAAATAGAAAGTTAATCTATGCAAGTTAATACACAATATAATGTCGGATATAAAATAGAACACTCTACGCCAGTAAATACATAATATAGCGTCTGATATAAAATAGAACGAGCATATCAACAAATCGATAGATACATTGAAATAAAGCACAACTACATAATTAGAACGTACATAAAAAATCTGTGAGACTAAACAAACGAATTAAATGCTTAGCATATGAACAATTGAGAATGACAGAATAATATAAGATCACCATTTCTTTAATTATTTCTTTTACACTGCCTGTTATATAATTTTGCAGAGCTGCCTGAAATACATGAGATTGTTTTATTAGATTCACTGAGTGATTTCTGTTTACGGCAGTTCATATCAGGCATGTAAGCAGTTTATCGTGATCTCCGGAGTCATAGGCGCCTCCGTTCTGTCATGTTGTCTCGCTATGTTCACCCATTGATGCTCGTTATCTCATAACATACAATCAAATATATATATACGGCAGTAAATGTCAAATACAAATTTAAAGTACATATAATGCGCGATCAAAACTCAAAACAGTTTGTATAATATAATATAATGACGATAACTAAAATACAATAATACAAAAAATGCATGCACACATATATATATATGTTCTTGAATGTACTGCCCAGTGGCAGGTTCAAGGTACATATTGATACTCAAAGTTTGTTTTTTCACTCTACAGGAACACTCCTTAGATCAATCAGTTAATCCCCCCACAAAGTCTATGGCTTATCCATATCTTATGTAGCCTATAGCTTGAGAAACAATATGGCTTCTGAGGTGGTTTCCCTTTACCTTCCTCAGCTCTTGCCTTCATTGGCTTCTTACGTACCCTACAACGCAATCAAATGTTCCATTCCTAACATTTGTTCATTTTCACTTCACTTTAACATTGGTTCATAATTTTCAATCTTTCTCTCTCACGATTTCATTATTTACATTTGATAGTGGTCCATTTACTCCTCTAAACACAATAATCACTCATTTTTGCACTACACGTCTTTTTCTCAGTTTTCCTTCTTTGGTCCTATTTATATGATAGTTCATCTTCAAATATTCTGAAATATCCTTTTCATTCTCCCAACTTGGCTTACTATTTGGGTCATCCCATTCTACTAGGTAATGGTACTCGTTATTTATCTTCTTTATTTTTAGTAGTCTTTTAGCTGGATACCAAGCTCTCTTAGCTTCTTTCTTGTTCTCACGTACTACTTCACTATTTGTGCCTTGAGCCTGTGTTTCATTTTCATCATTAGTCTCTGCTACATTTAACGTAGTCTGATCTTCTGTCCTCTTTGTAACATTTGAGTTATCATCATCATTTTCTACTTCATTATTGATCATACTTTGTCCATTATTATGATCGTGTTCTTGTTCCTCGTTCCTTCTGTCCTCAGTAGTCATTTCTTCATTCTGTATCTGTCTTGCATAATTTCTAACATGTGAATCTTCTTGATCATGATATGCTTTCAATCTGTCTGCATGTATTGGATAACCTATTTGTTTGTGCGTTTCACAATTTCGCAGAACAAAGTTGCAGTCAGATGTCTTGTCAGTGATGTAATACGGACCTTTCCAGTGAATTTGCAATTTCCTGGATTTGCCTAGCGGTGTGACAGGATCGTATAACCATACTTTCTGTCCTACTTGAAATTCAGGTAACTTGGCTTTCTTATCAAATTGCTGCTTGTAGTATACTTGACTCTGTTCAATGTTCTCTTTAGCAATTTCTTGAATTAGTTTGATCCTTTGAAGAAATTTCTGCATGTATTCAGCTTTATCTGGATTTAGCTCTGTTTCAGCCAGTCTTATATAGTTGTCGATAGGTAATCTCATCTGTCTGCCGAACATAACTTCATATGGTGTAAAACCTGTACTGTACGTAGATACAGTGGAACGATAAGCAAGCATAATTGTTTGCAGATACTGATTCCATTGATCTTGCTTATCACAGTAGGCCTTTAGTCCTGTCCATATGTTTCTATTGAAGTTTTCGGCTGCTGCATTTGCTTGCGGATGATATGCAGACGTCTTCGTATGCTGAATATCAAACAGTTGACATAGTCGTGCTATGACTTTAGACATGAAATTAGCTCCTCTATCAGTTACTAGGCTCTGCATAGCTCCATATCTGCATATAATCTCGTTATAGAGAATATCAGCTACTTCTGTTGCTTCTTGCGTTTTAAGTGGAAATGCTTCAGGGAACCGACTGAATGATTCCACACATAATAGAATATATTTGTATCCTTCCGCTGTCTCTTTTAGAGGGCCACAGATGTCAAAGTGGTACCTCTGACAACAAGTGTCGGTTACTGGCAATGGATTCAAAGAAGCTTTCCTAAAATGCGTGTCTCTTTTTACTTTCTGGCATACCAAGCAAGTCTTACAGTATTGCTTCACGTCTCTGTACAAGCCTGGCCAAAAGTACTTCCTCTTGATGGTTTCATAAGTTCTGTCTAAACCTGCATGACTGTTGTTGTCATGGTATTGTTCTAAAACAGCTTTCCTCATAGAAATCGGAATGGCAACTTGTAATGCTTCAGCTTCATCTTCTACATTGAACCGTCTTGCTCTGATTAATGACTTATGATGAAGAATTCCATCCTTCATGAAATAATTTTCAGCTTCCATTTCAGTTTGCGTAGCTAACTTAGGATCCAAAGGAGTTTCTCCTGTTTCGAGAAATATTATTATTCTAGATAGATCCTGACATTCTCTTTGTTGCTGTGCTATGTCTGTTAATGCCATAACATGATTGTTGATTTTGTGCTGTTTCTGTACCACAGTTTGCTGATCAGAACTGAAATATGCTATGACTGGTTCATATACTCTAGTTGTCTGTTCTTCATCAACATCATCCTCATCCTCATGATCTCCAGCTGTGAAACTGGATTCTGATGTCATCTCAAAGTCATCATCAGTTTCTAGACAGGTAATTTCACAGCTATTCTGATTGTTTTGTATGTTTGCTACTTGAACTGTTCCTGTCAGTAAGTCATCATCTTCATCATCCTCAACTTCTTGTATTGGTGTGTATGGTCTCCTGCTTAGTGCATCAGCATTGTGATTTGTTTTTCCTGCTTTGTACTTGATAGTAAAGTTGTATGGTTGTAGATATAAACTCCAACGAAATAATCTGCCATTATTATTTCTTAGGGACCGAAGCCATGTCAGAGATATGTGATCGGTGAACACAGTGAATTCCTTATGACAAAGAAATACTTTATTAGCTCTGATTGCTTCCACAAGTGCTAGTCCTTCCAAATCTGTGACTGGATAGTTCTTCTCAGCATTTCTTAAGCTTCTACCTCCGTATACTAGAGGATGTTCACGTCCATCGTCTCCTATCTGCGATAAGATAAAACCTATTGATTCAGTCGAAGCGTCAGTTGTTAAAATGAAGGGCTTGTCCATGTTCGGATATGCAAGTACAGGTGTGGATGTCATTGCTGTCTTGAGCTTGTCAAATGCGGCATCACTTTCCGCTGTCCAGACAAAAGGCGTGTCTTTCTTCAACAGGTTATTCAAAGGTGTGGCTATCTTTGCAAAGTCCTTGACAAACCTCCTGTAATAGCCACAGAATCCTAGAAATGCTCTGACATCTTTGACTTTAGTTGGTCTAGGCCAATCCTTGACAATCTTGATCTTCTTGTCATCCACAGAAATGCCCTCAGTAGACAAAACATGTCCCAGATATACAATTTTGTCAAGAGCAAATGTGCACTTTTCAGGATGCAATCTGAGATTCGCCTGTTGTAGCCTATCAAAGACATTCTGCAAATGAATCAAGTGTTCATCAAAGTTTCGACTGTAGACTAATATGTCATCAATGTATATCATTATATATTTCCAGGTCATTCCACGGAATACTTCAGCCATGATCATCTGATAACTGTTAGATGCATTCTTCAGACCAAAAGGCATTCGTGTGTATTCATAAGAAGCTTGGTGGGTGACAAATGCAGTTTTATGCATGCTATCTGGATGCATTGGTATCTGATGAAATCCTGACTTCATGTCCAGTAAAGAAAAAATGCCTGGGTTGTTCTCTGACAGTGCATCAAACACATCAGTCATCAGTGGAATTGGAAAGGAAGTTTGCTTGGTGACGTCATTGAGCTTCCTGTAGTCAATGCACATTCTGAACGTCCCATTCTTCTTCTTCACCAAGACCACTGGTGATGCCCACATGCTGGATGATGGTTTGATTAGACCACTCTCTAGCATTTCTTCTGTCTGCTTCTCTATTTCCTTGCGAGCTTGAGGAGAATAGCGATATGGTCTCTGTCTAATAGGTATCTGTTTATCAGTTTCTATAACATGTGACTGTACAGTCGTTCCAGGTAATTGATGAAGGTTGTAAGCAAATACGTCGTGGTTTCTCTCAATCAGCTCCGTTAGTTTCTTTTTCTGTTCTGGAGATAGCTTGTCATTCTCGAGCTTGATGCCCATATCGTTGATTTTTGTTGGCTTGTAGTTTAAATCAGCTTTGTCTGATTGTTTGTATTGAGCTTGTTGTGCCTGTATGTTCTGTACTCTGCCTGTCTGAGTCTTTGTATTGCTCATGTTGTTTGTTGTACAATCAGTCATATTTGTCACATCATTCATTACAATAGAGTCATTAGTTATCAATTGTAACGAGGCTACCTTGGTGTTCTTACTAATGAATATTTCATCATTAGTAAGATTTAAAATTCTAACAACTGTTTTGCCATTTCGTGGTTGTACAATGGCTCTTGCTGTTAGATATTTCTGTTTGTAGCGTACTGGTAGAGGCTCCAGTAAATAGCAAGTGTTTGGCACATCTCTACACTTAAATACTGTAACCTGTAACAAGGTTTCAGTACGAGGCGGTAACACTGTTGCTTTAGCTACTCTAGCGATATGAGGTTTATATGATAACATGTTTACAGCAATCATGTTATCATAAAAAGTAACTGTACCATCAGAGCAATCAATTTGAGCCCTAGTGTGTTGTAGAAAATCCAAACCCATAATCATCTCCTGCTGCAACTGTGGGACAACCAAGAATTCAAAAGGTAATGAAAAATCAAAGATTTTCAGTGGTAACACTACCTTTCCTAACACCTTCATTGGTGACCCATCAGCGGTGGTTAATAGATTTGGAGTCTTTCTATCAACCTGTACTCCTAAGTTTCTTATCAACTGCTCTGATACTACCGATTTACAACTTCCCGTATCAACCAAGGCACGAACAAACTTACGAAATATCTTTACTTCTATGACATTGTTATTTAATTTACATTTGCACGGAGAAATATTACATACACATTTACAAACAGTGTTATAGCATCGAGTCCCAACCCCTCTCTTACGAGAAAGAGTTGGTGTATGGCGCTATGCTCTCCTTCTGCCAGATCTGCAGACTCTACTGAAATGACCTACTCTACCACAGTTAAAACATTTCAGGTTTCTGGCAGGACAACCTGAATTAGAATGTCTTACCAATCCACAATTCATGCAACTATGATCATTTGGCACATTACGAGGCCTTCCGTTGTTATGTGCAACTACTGGCACCTGTGGCTGTGATTGTCTGTTAAAATATTGTCTGCCGTTATGAATATTATTTTGCTCCACAGATCCATTCGCGGTAAATCGAACTCGCCTGGGCGAGGGATCTCTGTTGTTATTATTGGCTACAGGTCTGTTTTGGCTTATTTGAATTTCTGCCACTTGCAGTGCATTGAATTTTTGTTCGATGCGCTGTAGCATGGCAGTGACGTCATCATTTCGTACTTCAGTGGCCTCAGCAATTTGAGCCCACCGAGTCAGTTCGTCAATATCTTCTGGTTCCTGTTGAACTACAAGAGCTCTTATGTTAGGACGTAGTCCATTGATTATACACAAGAGCAACTGCTGCTCATCTAATTCTGCTAGCTGACCTTTTTGCTGCATTAATAATATGTATTCATCGACAGACTGCCTCTGTGATTGAGATGTTGTCCATACATTGGCGACATCTTTCCACCTATGCACAGATTCTCTCTGGAATCGGTCTACAAAAAGTTTTTTTAGCCTCTCCATATCACTTTTGTCTTCTGATTCGATGTTATCGAACCAGAATTTAGCTGCATCTTTAAGCAACAATGGAAATAATCCCATCATTTCTTTTTCCCCCAGACCTTGGTAAAGACAGTAACTTTCAAAGTCACTGAACCATTGATTTGCACTTTCTGACTTCGTGCCCTTAAAATGAGCAGGTAGCAATAACGCCATGCCTTGACTATCTTTAATATTATGTCTGTTTGTGTTTTTACAGGAGTCAGGAAAAATTACCTCTGCTCCTGTTCTCAGCTGCTCGTCCTCTGAACTGCCACCGACCTGCTGCTCCCCCTCTAAACTGACACTTCTATGCTGCTCTTCGACAACAGGCTGATGATCTGTGCTCAGCTGTTGACTGTTAGCTTCTTGTGCGATGTAGTCTTCGGATGAAGACAAATGAGAGTGTAGTGTAGGCGGTGTAGGTGAATTCGAAGTTTGTGACTGTGAATCTGATGTCACTGCCTCTGTAGTCAACCTTGTCCAGTTGTTGCGTTGAGACATATGCTCTTTGACACTGTAGTTGCTGATGTTGATTCACTGAAGTTGTAGAGGCGTGTGTGGTGTAGATCGTAGGCTGAATTAGATCAAAGGCATCGGCAGCACTTATAGAAACCTTCTTGCGACCTATGGAGGTTCAGCCGCAAGTTAGGCTCAATGCTGACGATGTGGAATGTGGAATTGAGAAATACAACCGCTATATTTGTTTTTATTATTTTCTGCAAAACTTAAGCAAACGATATAGTACAGGGCAGTCGATATTAGAAAATAATAAGAGGCGTCCTACTTTACTTAAAATTTAAAATTACAGCAAGGATGAATTAGAAATTAATTATTAAATTAAATTGAATTATTAAATTTTGCAACTCAATTTCTTGTATTAATTAACTATGGTCGGAACAGGAAAAGCCTGGTTCTTCACCATATATCAAAGGTTCTGCTAATACTATTGCGTTGTGTTGTCTTGTGTTTGTTGTCGTTCTTAAAACATATAATCTCTGAGAACCTCTGACTTGGGAAACTAGTGACTCACAGGTAGTATTTATTAATTGGCCGTCGCCTATTTGTATTGTTGCTTCTTACTAATGAAGCACGATAAAACGACACATTAATAGAAAACAGTCATTTGTAATATGATCAGGGTTTATTATTATTAATTAATTAGCAATTACAATTCTAGCAAGACACCAATGTTCTATTCAACTAATTATTCTAGACAGGCAATACGCTTTCACAGTTATGATCAGTCCCTAATTCTACCACTTAATCTTGATATAGAAACATATGTATAAATATCTATATATAAATATCTTTAACTTTTGCTCCCTATGAATCTTAATCTCTTCTACTATTCTACTATCTTTACTCTAAATTCTTTCTGTTACTGTCTGTGACAAACTTCTAAGTCTTTTCTAAACAGCCCTTGGACTTAGCCAGATTCAACTTGTCTTGATCTCGACTTAGCTGTTTCTTCACTTCTACTAGACTTTACTCAGCTTGACTCCCTTCTCTTAGACTGCTCTTTCCTTAACCCTCTTCTCTTGGACTCTTCTTTCCTTAGCTCCTTATTCTTAGACTATCTCTCCCTAACTAACTCTTCCTCCTCTATTCTCATCTGAGGTCTTTCTATTCCTGCTAAACCGCGCCTTCTTCCTATGTACTGTCCAATAGAGTTAATTCATTATATTTAAGATAATCTAATCCTCCAATCACAGTTGACTTCTTAGTTTGACTTCCGTGATTTATCCTATGATTCCGGCCTTAGATCACACAAACAATTCTCTTTAATCTATCAGACATTCCAAGACAATGAAACTATCACTCGTGCCATTAGCGATCTCTTAATTGCTTTTCCAGCATTCGGATGAATTCAGACTTGCATCTTATAACGTCGTCCTTCCAGATGTCCATTCTCACATTCTATACTCTCTATTTAGGTCAATCACTGGCATGCTCAGGTTATCTAAAGAAATCTATGTCTTAGCTCAACTGCTAACCTTTCACAATTTGTAGTCTAATCTTTGATGTATCTTTTCATATAAAATATATGATTATATGTTACAGCATTCCAACACTACTGACTAATTCCATAATTAACAGTATCAATAGTGCAAGACATAAATTATATCTAATCATAACACAAAATATAAAACATACAATGATCAAAATTACTAAAATAACAATATTCTCTAAGCTACGTAATTTACTACTTTGCGTCTATTTCTTACACATACTACTATTTCGCATTTATCATCATAATATACAGTGCAATCAACTAGATGCTTATATCATTAACAACTGACAAACTTGACGTTAAACTTAGTTAACACATTCCTACCAATCTTTGATTATGTCTGCTTAGACGACATCTAGTGTAAATTACAATTTCACTGTGGTGACACCCAATATATATTTTTAGGTGAGATCCTTTTGATTTAACATTAACATTCAGTTTTAGCTAACAATACAGTAATATCAATAATCCAAACGTTATCTTAACTCGATTAAACCCAAAGTGTTCATTTACAAGGTTTATACTACATGAAATCTTTAAGTCTACATTTGCTACTACATAACATTTCACTGTTTATTGGGGAGCGAATACTCCCTGTACCTCTTTTATACTAACAATGTACAGCCGACGTATTTCAGCTACAGTGTAGTCCCTACACCTGTATAAATAAACACATATCTATCCCGTATTCGTGGTTTCCGCATTCTCTTTACTCTGATAGATTTACGGCTTGATTGCTTTATTGATATCCCACACATGTGAGTTTATACGGACCCAAGATGAATATGAAACTTAACTATATTATATTTATGCAACATATTATTTAAACTAGAAATACGATTATGGTAACAATAGTATGAGAGAGTTGTCAGGTTGCTCAGTAAATGAGCTCCCGTGCAGAGCAGCTGCATGTTGGCAAGTAAAAGAGCCCTCAACGCCGTAAATTATAAAACTAGGCATTCAAACAACAAAATTGTGAAAATTATACAAACGAAAATACAGCTTTACTATAACTCCAATTCATAATTATAAAAATAAGTTAAGTTTTACCTTGACTAACGGCCACTTTAATTCCACCAGGTGTAACAAACTCCAGAGATGTCCCATAAAGCCTGTTTTTTTCAATGTTTCCAGCAGGTAGATGATCAGCTACAACTTCTGATAGTGCTGTTTCCATAAGAGCATCTACGGCTATGGCTGATCCAATAAAAAACCACTTTTTCTCAGAGGCACTACTTGCGTCTTCACAAAATATAACTTCCAATTCTTTGGCTTTGCTCTTTAGATAATCCATCATCTCCTTTTTAACAGAAACATCAAGAGGCCGCTTACAGATGTTCAAGTTATGAATTTTCTGGTAAAGGTCAATCAGCTTATCACATTTATCCCTTGCATTACTTTTTGACTGTACTTCAACTTTAAACATTCCGTTGCTCATTTCGTCACAGTGCTGAATAAATTTTGACCTGCTATTTGAAACAATGGCATACAAGTTGTCCCCTCGAAATGTCTGCAAATATTGCCACATGTAATCAACCACTTCAAAAGACAGGTCAGAATCTCCGGTATCATATTTGGTTTGTGCGTTCAGAGAATGAGAATATTCAAGCTTCCTTTTATCCTCATCCATATTCAGTATCTCAGAATTGTTATCTGAATCAATCAATAAAAATTTAACGTCCGGTTCCACGCCATAAGGCAATGTCAGGGACGTCTCTGGCAGACACTACACATACACAAACAGGCGCCAAAGCACAATTATAAGAATCATGTATAACATACATAATGGCCGAGATTCTTAATTAGTACCAGCACATAATTACGTCGAAACAATCAACAGTTTTAGCTTTCTAATGATGATCACATATAATCTCTAAATAAGGTACCTTCATTACCTTGACAATGGGCCGACTACCATCAGGACTATAACAAACGACGTACAGTAAAATGTATCTTTTATAAGTACCAGTTCTCTTAGTGCACTGACCATTGGCAGGTCTATGGCATAAAAATCCACCACATATTTCTATACTGTTTTTATCTTCATATCAATTGTAATGGAGAGACAGGATAGACGATACGCAATTGAGAAAGGATACAGAATACAGGATACAAAACAACAACAACAACAACAACAACATAATTAGAGTGCAACTGTCGTCCATCGCAAAACTCAGCACTATGATACCAAATCCAATCGGATGAGCAGAGTGTGGGGTCCAAAAGGGTGCAAGCCAAAATCCGGGAGTTCAGTCCCAGAAAGGGTACTAGTGGAATGGAGGTTTACGTGTTGATCTCAGTTCCTGTGCAATGGTTTAATAGGAGAGGTTAAAAAGCCTTCAACCGTCTATGAAACTGTTCATACAGAAGGAAAGAATGATCAGGCTGATGCTACAGGATGCACAATTGAGAGAGGATACATGATACACAGTGCGGCCAGGTATATAAAACAACAGCTCTCAGTGAGCTTTCAGTATTCACTATCTTAATGTAGAGTCGTTCGATGATAGAACAGTGTTGTAGTCAAACAGTCAGTTACAATAGAAGAATGCATAGTGCGGGCGATACAGCAATAACGCCGGGGTTAAATTGGAAGATTGATGGAGCTTTCGGGCATGCTGAGCACTGCATAATAATAACATTGTTTGATTTTCTTAGAAATTATTACTTAATTTAAGATAGACATGTAAAGAATAACCTTTAATAAGAATATGGTTAATTAAATATAAAGTATGGATTCCTTGTTAAATCTGTATTGATCTTATAATCGGTTCTCACTTCATCAACTCTCAATAGGCGGAATGACAGAGAGCCCCTGTTACCAAGCTCAACAGCAAGTTCCCTTCCCATCATCACCATCTATGTTTTCAGAAATAAACATTAAATCGTCTTCAAAGGAAATTAAACATTGACTGTCACAGTGCATTCCCTGTCTTTCCCCGCCTCAGTACTACTTAGTTATAGACGGTGTACATAAGCTATGCCTTCTATAAACCTTATTTAGCCAATATCTTGTGATAAGTATGGTTTCCGAAAGCGTGTTCCGTTGCCTTCCTCAATTCATACTTAGTCGCCTCTTCTGACACGTTGAAGCTAACGTTTGGGCTCTTCTTCAATTTCTGGAACATTATACATGTACACTGAGAAGAATACCGTATCAAAAGTATTTCATACCTAAAAGATGTCCATAAGTAACAGATCCAAGAAGTTTCTTAATGTCATCTATTGACTGCTTTGATTCAATAAATTTTATCTCCTTTTCATATCCGATTTTTATATCTCTCGCCTCAGTTTTCATCAACTCCTCAGCTCTCTTGTGTAGCCTGTCACTGACTCTTATTACATCAAGATCTGTAGCATGATCTAGCACCATTCCACTGTAGTCAAAGAAACTCTCCAGAGCTGCAGAGTGAAATTCTTCCGTGTTCCTTTGGCTTTCCAAATTTTTCAGCACAATATCCTTGAAGGCGTTCAAATTTGTTAACATTTCTAATTCACATGCTTTCAGAAGCTCAATAGCACGAGCTACAGTCTCTCTTACAGAAGCTTCTGTAGCAGATACCTGGAGTAGAAAATCTTGTTTTGCGTTTGTTAGTTTCGTTAAGTTGTCTTTTGCTTCAGAACGACGCTTGGCAAGTCCAGATTTATCTCTTTCGAAACGTTCTTTGAACTCTTTAGTAATATCATGTGGATATTTGCACAAGTGCTTACTGTGCTCTACTGCATGACAAAGCACGCAAATCAGCCTTCCACAATCACAACAGTACAGCTCAATCTCTTTGTTGCTATGCTGGCTGCAGTAGGTCGACATCAAACGATTTAGTTCATATTCACCCGGTTTTTCTTCAATGCTAACAATCTTATGTGGCTTTACTAGATTCAGCCTCTTGTGAATCATCTTACAGTGTTCACATACATTCTTCCTGCAGTCAATACAAAACGAATTCGCTTCTTTTTCTCCTGCAATGTCCACACAAAACTCACATATGTTGTCTTGACTTGTTGAAGGCTTTTCCCCATCATTAGTCTTCAGTAATAGCAGCCTCGCTATGATCTCATCATCAGGGAGCTCTTCGGCTCCATCTGGAGCCAAAGTAAACTTGTTTCTACAGAGTGGACATGAAATCTGATCATCATCCTCTTTATCGCAAAGATTCTTCAGACATTCGCAACAGAACGTATGAAGACAAGGAATCTGTTTGGGTCTCTTGAATACATCTAAACATATTGTACATTTCAGTTCGTCTTTTATCGGCTTAGAATGTGACATTTTAGTCTTAGTGTAATTCAAGTTAGCAAAATAGATGACGATGCTATATCTTTGATGCTGCGGATGTAGTTAACTGCCTCAATACAACCTCTGAAATATAAGTTCTCAAGATATTGCAACATGAAGGAATTATAGCTGAATTTTACCATATTTTTTGTACTTTACAATTTTTATTCATGTATGAGTTTTAACATAACAGCAAGTATTTGATTAAGATAATTTACCAGAAAAAAATGTATAATATAATAATAAGATAAGATCAACTCATAAGTTATTTGAATTAATTAAGACCTTCGGCAATAGAAAAGAAAAAAGAAAACCACAAAGATTAAGACAGTGAAAACCTTAGTATGGACAATGCTATTGTATGGATGTACAACAGGGATCTTAAGGAAGGAAGAAGTCAGAAAACTAGACAAGTTGAAAATGTGGATATACATGTAGAGAAGAGAAGAAAAAAATAAGCTTGACCCAAAAAGTTAAACATGAAGTCTTGGAAAGAGTTAGCACACATACACAGTTAATAAATGCTCAAAGAAATGGGACGAAGAATTGGATAGGGTACATTCTAAGGAGGTTGGGTAAATTGTTTACAAAGGAAGGTCATAGAATATAGAATGGAAGGATAGAGAAGTATAGACAGGCGGCCGAGATTATGAATACTAGATGATTTCAAGTTCCACTCATATGTTGACATGAACAGGAAAATGGAAGACCGAGAAGAGTGGAGGGAATTTATGCAATGGACCTTCCAGTATGCAATGCACTAAGAAAGAGAGAGTGAGAAAGAAAGAGAGAAAGAGAGAGAGAGGGAGAGAGAGAGTGAGAGAGAACACCTTTAAATTATTGACTGAAACTGGTTTCAAATGTTAACGTCTAACTTTATCTCAAATTATTTTGCAACGCACAATATTTTTTAATTTTACTTATTGGTTAGAGTAAAAGAAAACTGAACTTTTTACTGCATATAGCTTCAGTAATAAAACAATCTATATAAAAGTGAAAGCGGTATGAGAAGACGTAATAATCTCATGAGCTAGCGAAGTTTTAAAATAAATTATTAAATTAATTACTAAAAATGATATATATTACCCTTTGTTAATCAAAAAAGGATCTCTTAGCAGAATTCGAATTAAAGATTTGACTGAATAATCGAATAAAACCTAAGCAAGTACAAATTCACTGATAGTTAATGCAGGGCAAAGTGAAAGCTGAATAGCCTACGTGTTGGAATTCCTAAACTTTCTTAATAAATATATTCAACATAGATACGTATAGCTTGTAAGCCTTTTGCATTCTAACATATCATTGCATGCTAAAGCTTCAATGAATTAGCTAAAATAGACATGTAGGCCCTATTCATATCGTAGTAAGACTCTAAATATCGATTTGAAGCTCAGTGTATACGTTTTTTGGCATAATACAATTTACATACGTTTAGATATCAATGATTGATAAATAAGCAGATTTATGAGCTTACACGTATATTAAGAAGGGATTTAATTTAAATACTACACTTCCTATATGTACCCACTCTCTTCAAGGCTTCTTCATTAGTAACTTTTAATATATGACACCATTGAATTTTTTGTATATCATTAAGCGTTATATAATTTAAGCCCACATATTGGACTACACTTATTGTTCAATATTTAACTAATTTAAACAAGTTTAAATAGGCCTAGATGTTTCGTAAAGATAAATGCTAATACTTTTAAGAGTTAACTAAGTTATATCTTAATTAAGTAAATCTACTTAAGTCTACGTAAGTCTAGGTAGCTGTAATTAGTATACAATGTTTTATGTCTTATTTTTTTCGTTAGATATTTAACTAGACAAATAACAAATCACAAGTAAGGAACTGTTAATTTAAAAAAAAATTAAGTGCCATTTTTATCATGACAACTACTGACATTAATTATAATTGTATAAGTTATCATGTTTATTATTTTACCTCATTAACACAGTGGAACATTACGCTTAGAATTCTAACTGGGCATCATTCAACGTCAAAAAATCAACAGTCTCATTTTGAAATTTCTAAATTTTACGAATATTTATTCCTTAATTTCCGTTTCTCTACCCTCTGATTGATTAATGCGGGCACATAATTTTATAGTTATAACGTTGCCGAAGTTATATATATTACATTTTACTTCAATATTGCCAAATTGAGCACGAATAAAGTAAAAGAATTATTACACTGTAGGCCTAGTTAGTTGAATTGATCTTTGTAACTTTCCAAGATTTAGGCCCTGTAGGAATGCCGAAACATCGGATAACTAAATTAACCAAACAAATGGCATTATAGTGGTCATAACAACAATACGATTAGAGTGCTACTGTTGTCCATGGCAGCATCGAGCACCACAGTGGAACCAAATCAAAACCGATAAGCAGCATGTGGGTGGTCCATAAACGATGCGTTCCAAAATCTGGGTAATCAGTCCAAGGAAGGGTAGGGCCTACTAGCGGAATGGAGGGTTTTGCGTGATGTTCTCTGTTGATTAAACTTATTATGTCGATATCTATCACTTTTAATACAACATGTTTAAACCGTTAGACAATTTTGTCCATTTTCCGTTTAACCAATCCCGTCAATGTCCGAGATTTTACTCTCAGATCAGTGCTACTGGGATTCGAACACACGAGGGTTCAATTCACCTCAGGATCTGTCATTTAAAACTTCATAACGTTACTCCTACGCTATTGAGACACTCAACGAGTTCATTTAGTGAGTTAACACCTCACGAAATTAATAACTAAGTGAATTGGTTATAAATCGCAATATTATCGTAAGTAGGCCTACAGTTATGTTCATCATCATCATCATCTTCCCTTGATTCTAAGTTTAACTAGGGTCGGGATATGAATAGACTGTCTCAATTTCTCTCTGTTCTACATCATATCATCCATCAGTCAATCCCCTATTTATTTTGAGACTTTTCCATTCTTTTAAATTTCTCTAGTAATTTCTGGAGCCTAGGCGCTCTCCAACCGAATGCCCTTTCTGACGTTGGTTTGGATCTTAGTGCTTTAGTCGCCTTATACGACACGTGCAGTCACCGGTTGGTCAATTCTTTAAACAACCCTGAACAACACGGGGAGTAAGTATAGTTAAGTAAAGAAGTTTCATTTACAGGGTGCGCATTAAAATAATATCCTCCTACCACAATTGCGATAGCTTAGACAACTCTTAATATTTCGCCTTGAAATTTTAAGGTTCTCTTGTGGAGGAATTTCGCCAGAAGCTGACCAAATTTTGTAAAAATATTTTTAAGGGAACCGGAGTTATCCAAGTTTTGCGAAAAAATTGATTTTTTTTTCATTTCAACTCAAGCCAGTCCTTTTTGGAGCTAATCTAATCGCTTTGAGTAAAAAGTCTGGCGGGCTTATACCGATAGCAGTTGGTTACGCATGGCGTAGAATCGCGGCTAAATGCGCAAATACCTTCGCCCTGACCATGCCCATTTGCTATGGAGGGCTAGGTATTCGTTCTGTCTCGTCGCTGGCACCTTCTGCCTTTTGGCTTCTGCCGCGGGGACAAGTGCTTTACAGGACTCGATCCTTTCATGCTCTCCTCAGTTCACCGATGTAGAGGTAGCCAGGGTTCAAGGCATTTGGTCTGCTCTATCCTTATCGGAAACGCCTATTAGAATGGTGTCTAAGTCCATGAAGGCTTGGGACTCCAAAATCTCTGGCATTGCGCACTCGAAACTCCTCGCGAAGGCGCTAATCCCACAGGATAAGGCCCGGCTGCTTGCTGTTTCTACTCTTCATAGTGGTGACTGGTTGAAAGCCTTGCCTTTGTCTTAGTGTGGCCTCCGCCTGGATGACGAGGCAGTGAGAGTAGCGGTTGGCCTTCGGCTGGGCTCTGCTCTTTATGAGCCACACAACTGTGTCTATGGAGCATCGGTCAATGCTCTGGTAACTCACGGCCTTTCGTGCATACGGAGCGTTGGCAGAATAGGCAGACACCAGTATCTGAATGATCTGGTATGGCGTGCTCTAACTCGCGCAAATATTCCGGCCATAAAAGAGCCCCAGGGATTTAGCCGCTCGGATTGGAAACAACCGGACGGTGTATCTCAAATTCCTTGAGCAGAAGGCAAGTGCATCAGCTGGGATGTCACAGTGACGTACACATTCTCAGCAAGCAATCTCAGTCTTACATGCGCTGCTGCTGGCTCAGCTGCTGAAGCCGCTGCAAATAGGAAGACACTTAAATATGCCGCAGTCTCTAGCAGCTACATCTTCCTGCCAATTGCTTTTGAGACATTGGGCTCCATCAGATCCATCAGCCGCGTCTGACTTCATAAACGAATTAGGCAGGAGAACCAGTGCCATTACAGGCGATCAATGTGAAAAAGTCTTTCTATGGCAGCGCCTATCTGTTGCACTCCAGCGTTTTAATGCTGTATGCATTCATGGCACATTGGCGAATGCGGCCTCCCAGAGCGTAGAGGAACAATTTTAAATATTTGTTCATCTTTCTTTTAATTAAATAAAGTCTTTTTAGCTTATATTTTAGCCCAGGGCCTTATACATAATAATAATAATAACAATAATAATAATAATAGTAATACCGACGCTGCTGGAGCCAAAAGCAGTGAATTCAGAGCAATGACTCCCCCTGCGGCAGTCAGCAACGTTAAACTATCAGTGGACAAGTATGTCCCTCCATAATAATTATGGGTTACGAATGATGGAAGAAACAATCTTTTAGGACAACAATAATAATAATAGTAAGGGTTTAACGTCTGTTAATGTTTATAGTTATATTCGTAATAGTAATCTAATAATAAACTATTCTTTTATTATATCACAATCGGACAACCTCAGATAGCTACAATATAACAAATACATGCAGCATAACAGTTACAAGCAGCGGTATAAAAATGATGGACATAAATGAATAGCTAATTACGTAAGATGTTAAAGTCCGAGCACTTTCATAAACATAGTAACAGTCCTTTGCTTTTATTCTTGAAATACGTTAAGTAGAAAGCAAAAGCGAATTTCACTGGAAGTTAAATGAGTCATACTTTTATACTATTTTTCATCTTTACTTTCCAAGCAGGCTTCTTCTTAAGTTCTTCTTCGAATACCTCAGTCATGACAGACACTTTGTCCTGTTCGATGTTTATGAACCTTATATCAGTCAATGGCTTTTGATTTTTCTCCATATTTGAGATGCGTGACTCAAATTCACACAGGGCCTCCCACGCACATTTTGATACTAGATCTATATCAACGCCATTTGTACCTGAAAATACATTTAGCACTAATATACTGATTATAATATCAATTATTCAATATACATTATTTGAATATATATTTGAAATTCTGCGTAGACATTTCAATTTTTTAATTTCACTTTAAGTTCAAAATAAAATTCTTCTTAAGCGAAAAATTACCAAGAAATTTACAAATATAATTAGGCCTGACATTTGATATTTTATCCACATTCCAAATTCCAAATAAAATTTCAAAGATGATATAAATATAAGTTGTGGAAAAAGAAAAACAGTTTCTTATTAAACTGTTTTATTTAGAAGAGCAACCCTACAAAATCAGTTCAAGCAATGCTCAAGCGTTTTGCCCTTGGATACTTTATCAATTATTCCGGCCCATATGCTATTGATGCTCCATTTAAAAAGGAAGTTAAAAAAGTTAACTAATAAGCCTAAACACTTACCTGCGCTGATCGCAGGGATAGCGATGGATTTGATTTTGAGCTCATTATTAGCATACACGAGACAGTTGAGAAATGCCTTCAACATCAGCGTTCTACACTTCTCCTCATCGCTGTGTTTTTTGGGTTTCTGTGGACCAACAACTGGAATAACATATTTTATTCTTGGCAGCAGCTTTCCTGATGTTACATGAATCACCTTAGCGACTTCTAAGTTCTTGCACCCGCGATCTCTCCTAAATTTCACGATTTCGTCTGCAAATTCCTTTCCAGCAGCTTTGCTAATAGCGCCTGACGCTCCGTGGTGGTGTAGCAGTTGTTCATTTGTCGGGGCAACAATAGCATCAATTGTTTGCTTTACGAGATTCCCTGAATAAGTAAAAATAATCTCATATAATAGTACAGGCAACAAAATTCTAAACAATCTTCGCACACATGTGGAAGAAATCTTGATGGGGTTCAAGTTTCAGGTTTCTAAAATGTTTGCAGAATTAGACAGTCATGAGATTGTTATCCGCAAATTATGCATGTATAATATAATATGGGCTACATTCGTAATTTGCGGTTAACAATCCAAAGAATGTATATACATCTTTATAGCTTTATACATGTAAATAGATTGTACATACTGAGCTAAAATCTTCTATATATATATATATATGCATATATATACACATGTATATATATATATATATATATATATATATATATATATATATATATACAGTATATGCTGTAAATATATGACATGGACATTACGAAAGGAAGGTGTCAGGAAATTAGAAGCGCTGAAAATGTGGATATGAAGAAGAATCGAAAATATTAGCTGGACCCAAAAAGTTACAAATTAAGAAATATTAAAGAGAGCTGATATTGATAGACAGTTGATAAATGCTTTAAGAAACAGGAAGAATTGGAAAGGACTCATTCTAAGAGTAGACAGTTTATTAATTGAAGTCATAGAAGGTAGAATGGAAGGAAATAGAAGCAGAGGCAGACCTAGATTAGGAATGTTAGATGCTATATATATATATATATATATATATATATATATATATATATATATATATATATATATTTCATTTTATATTTAAAGTTAAAAATGGAAGGAGATCTGATCCACAATAAATGCACAATTATTACATTATTATATAGCATTCATCCATATTTTTCATACGCATAAATCAAAACCATAAATTTATTTCCACATAAGACAAATTCTGTAAAATCTTCAGACCAGATTAACGAATGCTTTACGGATCTCGCCCTCACGCTATGCATTTCCAAGTTAACGAGACAGTTCTTGAAAATGAGTATTCCGCTTGAGACGTCCCTGTTATGACTTATGTTTAAGCAACCGGACGCTACAGAGCCACTGTCTTACATTTGAGCTTCAAGTTCTTTGTAAGTTCTTTAATTCCTGATTCATATGCAGAACCTCGGGATGTGTAAAGCACACATCCTCCGTAGCCTTGCAGGGTCTACTTCGTCTCACAGAATACTGGGCTACCTAAAAGTATAATTGCCCCATGGTGAGAGGGCAATTCTCGCGTAGTTTCTATTAAAGCTGCTTAATTGAATCTATTTCCCAAATTATTCATACGCGAGGATCTCTCCTGTGAATAATATCCTAAATTGAACCTCACCGAGAGGTTGAATTTATGCTTCAGCTTAGAAATCATTCGCTTCTTAAAGTAATTGCCATTTCATGTGACACTCATTGCTTATTTCGTGTATGTTAGGAGCTGATTGAGCAATTGAACTGAAGAATACGACTCAAATTCCTGTTCTTTATAAGGAGCAAAAGCAGAGGATGGCTAGATATTACTCGAACCTTATATTTATCTAGAAAGGAAGAGAAAAGTGAATGAATCCTATTTCGTCTTCAGCAAATTCTGGCGCTATTAATGGATGAAGGATGAAATAAGAATACTAAATCAATACAATTATATGCATGTACAATTTGAAATACTTTTAGAAAATGTTTAAGTTAAAATAGTATTTGAAACAATTTGCAGCAAATCGCGCAAGCCATGAACAAATGACACCGCAGCAATCAAACCTAAAATTACGAGATAAAACGGATATACATGTATAACTTTATGATTATCAGATTCTATACTACTTCGCAAATGAATTTTACCTTCTCCAACGAGAACTTTGATTCCATTAGCAGTGACGAACTTCAAATATGGTGTGCAGACAGTCTCGTCTACGTTAATGTCAGACCCTGAATCATCATCTTCTGTTTCCTCTCTAGCCCCCTCCATAGCAGTCTCTGCGGCTCCAATGAAATCCTGTTCCTTTTCTTCCTCTGGGACGTCATTCTCCACTTCTGGAGATATAACATTCAATTCTTTAGCACTACCTTTCAGATCTTCTACAATCTGAAACATGAAATACACAATCGTCTGCATCATATTTGTATTGCAATACAAATCCGCAGAATTAGTATCTACATTCTTTCATCCATTCTTACATGTTTATACTAAAGAATGTACAGAACACATACTGTACTTAGTGGTCTGATCATTTACAATGTTGTTTAACAAATTTTATACCAAATATTGTATGAAACTCTTAGTTTATATTCCATTATTCATTCAGAGGACTTCTGAGCCCTAGATTTAAATTACGTTAATATCTAGATCTTGGTGTTCAACTAGATAGGACGCCTTTCGTCCTTTTGATGGCCTAGTTTTGATTCAATTTCTTATGTGCATTTTGTGCACTTACAGAACTTATTGCACTTATTATTCGGATTCTGGTAATGTTTATTTAATCTTTTGTCATACGTTCATTGATGTGATTACTCTGTGAAATTTTGTGAAAATAAAACATATTTCTCTTCTTCTTCTTTTGTTAAATAACTACAGACATTCAATCGATCGACTGACTCAGCTCGACCGGGAATCGAATCCTCCATTTAACATTTCATTTCTGCGCAGATTTTTGGAAGATTAAATAAATATCTACCACTTACGCTATTATCCTCAACCACATCATCTTCAACAATCACTCCTGTGACTGTAGACTCTGAAACTGAATAATCGTAGAAATTATTATCTTCACATCATGAAAGCCACATGATACTTAGATACGTATTTAAGATCGATATCAAAGAGATTAACGAACAAAGTAAGTTTAGCGTCAGTTTCTTCTTTTAAAGCAATTCCAGTGACAGAACGATCTCTGGAATTAAACCATGGACCTCCTGGTTGATCCAACCGTCGACCATTAATCGCTAATGCTTCTGACTAATGCTTCTGACTGTTGCTCGCTTAATGCCAACTGTATCCTACTGTTTACTGCTATGTATTGAAAGCTATAATTATAAATTTTCTGATTTATAAATTTCACAAATGCTAAATTAAAACAGATATTGGCGTAGCTGAATTCATTTTATATCCTGCGAAGTTCTGTATAGAACATTGATAGAATAAAAATTGTGCTAATTTTTTCAGAATGAAGCAGATAATAGGAATATAATAAAATACTTCAATAATTAGTAAAAGATTATTTCACTATCTGACAAGTATCAATCAACAACGACAACAACAACAACTAAAAATTTTCTGTTGCCAATGAAAGCAACTATTGAATTAAATTCAACCTGCCCAATTAGGATATATTTCCGTTTCAGCGGTGACTAAGATGTAGATAAACACTTCGTAAATAAAAATATTTCCTTAAAAACCATTTTCTTAACAACCAACCTTCTATTCCGCTGGTAGTATTTGGATCTTCAGCGTGAGGTGCACTAACTTGCTGTTGCTCGGGCAGCAGATTTTGACCTTCATCGCCTGCTGGATCAGCTGCACCGTTATTGCATTTTGACTGGCTTATCCCGCTTTCCACCGAATCATTTATTGATGATTTTCTGTGCGGGTTCTGTTTACCCCTTTTCTTTAGTCGACATATAAACGCAAATGTGACTATCAGGCAAACTAGTAGCAGAATGATGAGGACAATTAGAACGATCTTCGCTGTGGGTCTTTCAGTCTCTGGTGTAACTGCTGCTGCTTGAGCACAAAGCAACGGTGTCATAGCAATTGTTTAGTTCATGATACTAAAATATTTACATAACTATAATTACATGTAGATTTTATCTTAAATAAGTATGAGATATCTTTAACTTTATGTTTGATTTTAGTCGCTGCTTCTACACCTTGCTTTTATCAATTGTACAACCGGTATATGTTAGTGCCGTCACGGCCTTTATTACCGATCTGGTTGAACTTTCTGTGTGCATGCACATATGTTTGTCAGAATTGTATATGATGTGATGAATAAGTTAAATTAATTTAAATTTTATATGCATAGCATGCATGTATATAGGTACAAGTAGTAAAGGTGTGTTAGTTTTTAGTCGACCACTGAAGAGCAGTCTACCGTAGCAAGTTATACGACATGTCAAACTTTAATTGAATAACAAAGTCAACTCCTTAGGGATACTCATTCAATCTTAATAATTAATTATTTCTTAGCAATTAATTCTAGTAATTGTTAAGAAGTTTTAGTTTTTTTAATTGACAGTCACAGTCGGCTTCCTAATAGTTTTCCCGCAGAAATCTGATGGAAATCGTGAATGCCAAAAGTGACTATGCAAAATGAACTGTAACTATTGTAAAGCAAGTTCTGCTCCTGTTTCACAAAAATATATAGAGCCCTTTAATTATGCAATGACAACATAATACATGCGCGTTTGAGTGTACTTTAGTGTTTTTATGTGACAATCATGTGTATGTGTTTGCATCAGTGCGTTAGTCCTGTGAATCTTTTATCTACAGTATAATTTATTGACATTATTCTGATATACATGCAGGCAGTACTTGCTCGCACGGGTAACTTTCAATAGAGAGTTTTTTGCTATCTGTCGTACTATGTTTTGTATTTTTTTACGAAACTGCTCATGTATCTAGACATAGCATTACAGATCAAGACCTTTGATCTCTTAGCCTTCGAGCGCGCAGCATAAACTCATTATACCAAAATATACGTTCACTTATTTGCGCACTATATATACTATATAGTATACCGTACAACGCATTAAACAGACAACACATTACAATTGCTGAATTTGACCCTTTGCTACCGCTAATTGACGGCCGAACTGACAGGTACTGCACTGCGATAATGCTCATTTCTTCTTATTTCTTCCGCTTACCTGCATTGTATTCATACTGATATCCTGCTTCCTTCTTTATTCCTCTTTTCTCTCTCACTCGCTTCTTACGACAGGTACTGTCTACAGTTGGCTAATTCTTCAGTAACCCGAACAGAACACGGGATCAAATAGCAAAGATAATAGCCATAACAAACATTTATTGAAGCAATACTTATCAAGCCGTAAATGGGATCAAACCTGATTTCCATTTATTTCACAGAGTTCGCTTTAACTAAAACTTAACTTTTGTTATTTAACTAAAACAAATAACACAGATAACTTACATAGAACGTGTATAGTACTGGACGTCCAATTCAGTTCTACATTTCCATTGACCTGAGAGGTTGAACCTTGGGCTGGACCTTTCACCTTACAGAAGATTCTGGAATTATGAAGCCGATTGATTGGTGTCAACTTCAAAACAGAAACAAGAGTGGAATCTCCATTCGGATTTGACGTCACTCGTTCCACAGCGTGTCTATCCAGGGAAATCTCAACTTCTTCTTTGGACTTAGAGTCCAATCTGCCGAACCACTGAAGCGATGGAGCCACGTTGCCTCTGTATTTTAGGCTGCAGTTTATGGAAATCCAATCCGGACTTAAATCAGCATTTAGGAGTCCTTCTTGGAACTGACGGTCGACAATGTTCTGATGGCATTCTGGCTGATTGTTGTCCTCTGGAAATAGAAACTAAATTAAACAAGAAATTCGAAATAAATTAGAAAATAATAATAATTATGCAATAGACCAGATAGCTTTAGAAGATATACATTAAATAATCGGATTATCGGACATGACATCGTCAACAGCAGCAAAAACAACAACACTTGAAGTGCTGCTATCATCAATGACAACATCGAGCACTGTTGAATTAAGTCCATAGCTTAAATCTTTTCCTACGAGCAAAGATTTGTATAAAAACGGTCACAGTTCACAATATAAACTCTAGAAACTCTAACTAGTCTATCTCAAGAGATAAGGAATTAAAGAAAAAAGGTTCTGGTCGATAGCAATTCATGAAAATTAGATGAAAAAGTGATAGAAAAAGGTAGATCTTTAACTGCTAAGGAAAAGGTTTCATATAAAAGCAAAGGCTATAATGCAAAAGAAGGAAAACTTTGATAAAAGTCCTCAATCGAAAGATTAATATGTTTTTATTTCTTCGTGATTTGGAATAACATGAAATTGCTATAAAATTGTCGAAAACGAATGGAAAGGTTTAAAGGTAGGATGGTGTAAAGAGAGTTTGAAGGGAAGACTTAGAGTCCAAGCTGCCGAACCACTGAAGCGATGGAGCCACGTTGCCTCTGTACTTTAGGCTGCAGTTTATGGAAATCCAATCCGGACTTAAATCGCGATTTAGGTGTCCTTCCTGGAACTGACGGTCGACAATGTTCTATTGACATTCCAGCTGATTGTTATTCACTTTGAATTTTGAAATAATATAAAAGTGAAAATAAATCAGAAAAAAAATAAACTGCTTAATTAGGTAAATTATTGATAATGGGCTTATCGAGCAATTATATGCATAAGTATGCGTATATTTATATTTACAATTATACATATATATATATATTGTATATATATATATATATATATATATATATATATATATAGAGAGAGAGAGAGAGAGAGAGAGAGAGAGAGAGAGAGAGTTACAGCGAGTACATATTATATACATATTAATGTATATATGTATATATACATATACATATATATGTATATATATATATATATATATATATATGTATATATATATATATATATATATATATATAAATAAACTGCTTAATTAGGTAAATTATTGATAATGGGCTTATCGAGCAATTATATGCATAAGTATGCGTATATTTATATTTACAATTATACATATATATATATATTGTATATATATATATATATATATATATATATATATATATATAGAGAGAGAGAGAGAGAGAGAGAGAGAGAGAGAGAGTTACAGCGAGTACATATTATATACATATTAATGTATATATGTATATATACATATACATATATATGTATATATATATATATATATATATATATATAAAGTAAGTATACAAGATACAAGAACATGATTAAATGTGCAAAATGTCACATAATACATGTGCACAAGTTGGACTACTTGATATTAACTTGTAATTAATTATAGGCTACATGAAAGACTAAGCAGCAAAAACTTGTATCACATGTAGATCTACTGATTTAAATATATATGTAATTGCACATGAATGTGTACAGTATACACTGTACATCTCTTAGATTCTTACCACTTGCAATAGCTTAGTAGAGAAAACAGCGTTGCATTTTTTTAATTTTTCAATTAACACAAATAATCTGCTGACAAAATCATCATCTTCTTCCTTTTATTGCCATTTAATTAGGGTCAGGTTACGAATAGACCTATTTCAACTTCTCTCTATCCCAAACCATATCATCAGTCAATCCCATACAATCTCTTCCATTCGTTTTATAACAATTTGTAGCAATTTCTGGACCTTGGACGTTCACCAACCTAATGCCCTTTCAGACGTTGGTTTGGATCATAGTACTTTAGTCGCCTTCTACGACAATTGCAGTCACGATTGGTCTATTATTTAAATAACTCGGGCACAACACAGAAGAAATAATCAACTGGCAAAAACAGAACATTCACTAACAATAACTGACTAATACAATAATGATTCCAACACTAGTGAGCACAACTTTGACGATCAACGTTAATATAAAACTGGCTATTGCCCCACTAAATTACTAGATAGCTATCTAAAAGTTCTACATAAAATGGGACATGAGATTTTTTAATAATCCATCGTTAAGTATCAACAACATATAAATTATCTGATTGATTCATTTCCTAAATTTATATATTTTTATTTTATTTTGCTCTTAATAATCCATCATTAAGCATCAACAATACATAAAAATTTATGATTTCTACATTTCTCAAATTTAGATTTATAATCCTTGAGCATTTATGTATGTTTATTCTCAGAACAGCCTTGGCTGATAAATAAACATTTGTAGAAATTGATAGTAATAAATTTACAATAACATTCCTTTAATTGTCCTTTAATTATGATATAAAAACTACAAAATTTCTCAATTTAATGCATAGTCATGGAGAAAGAGACATCAGCTAGTCTTACTGATGATTACGACTTCCGCTGTAGCACCCATTCCAGGTACACCATTAAGGTAGGCTCTAAGACCAAGACCTAGATCATCACCACACCGGTAGGTTCCCGCATCATCGGGCTGTATGTCAGATATGGACAGATTGTACTGACCCTGACTTACGTCTGTCTGCATGTTGAAGCGACCTATAAACTTCGATTGAATAAATCCAGGGTTACCTGAAATTTGTAAGAATGCCTCAATAACTCTGAAAGTTGAGCTTCAAGCGGATAATGTCAAGAGAGTTCTAAATTTGTTGTCTTGAGGTCCTGGAATCAATTCTCACTAGAGTTGATCAGAGAGTAAAATGTTCAATTTTCACAAGAGTAGCGGCATGTATTAATTGAATATAAACTGCTGATGTGGCATTAAAATTCAGAGACACCATAGTGGACGATAATTGCATATACTACGTGCTTTTCAAGAAATTGTAATAAATAGTTGACAAATCTAAGTTTATGGCTAATTTTTGCGTCAGGTTTGGCAGTACTAGAGTATTAACATCGTTTTCGAGTGAGGAAACTGACGTTAATATTAGCTTTAGCTTTTTACTGTATAGACACAGTGTCTCTAGGATTAAAATTCTAGATTTCTAGCACAAAAACGCTGACAATTATGACTATAAATAACTTGAAACATTAATTCATTAACATTCACAATTCGTTAGTAATAATAAATTTCTAAAAGATATAGAAAATTGATGACATAGTTATGAAAACGCATTGATAGAAAAAATAAAAAATGAAGGTAATGAGTGTCCTTTGTGAACGAAAAATAAAATGCTGGAAATAAATCCTTATAGATTTTAGGTTTTAAGAAGGCCTTTGACAGGATTGACTGGATCACCACGCTGAATGTTTTTAAAAGAAAATGAATTGACTGTTCAGACAGGTGATTAATTCTAAACTTGTATACGAGTCAGAGAGCTGCAATCAAGATCCAACAAGAATCTTACAACACTGAAAGAAACGAGAATCAGAGGCATACCCCAAATATGAAAGTTTAATGACTTAAAGATCGACTCATATATGTGAGTGTGTGTAGTGACACTTTATAGCCTATTATGTTCTCAACTAATAACTAACTCACCCTGATAGACAGTGTGCCAGTAGATTTCCTCACCACCGGCTCTCTCTAGCTCCCACATGACGGGCTTCGAGAGATTCGTGCAGCAAGGCAGAGTGACGTGTGAGCCTGGGCGAGTTATCACGTCTGTTGGCACCTTCGTTAGAATTGATTTAACGAGTGGCAGAATTGCCAACCACAAAATTGTGGTGTTTATGAGCCGGTTAATAACCATGATTATATTGTTAAATACAAGTAACTGGTGTACTCATTTAAATGAATCTATCAATCTGCATGTATAGGCATACAATGTAATTAATAGCAAAAAAAGCATATATGCTTCCTGGTCCAGTGTACCGTTATGTTAATGTAATGAATTAAAATTATTTTTAACTCGATTAGTCATGTGGTTGGTTTTGAAATTTTATTAAATCCGTTTTGCCACCGCCACACTAAAGAATTGACAAACCGCTAATTGTTCTTGTATTAATTTTAAGAGATGACTAGACAAGAACTCAGGAAGGCAACAGAAAATGACCAAAGAAGCTACGTTTTCTAAAGCTATATAGACTAAATAATATAGGTATGAATAAGGTAGCCTTTAGTGAAGGGAGTAGACTAACTTGTTTATAAGTGGAGTGCCCTTTATGTAGCGTGTAACCAGACTCTGGGTACATCGGACCTGCCACTACAATGAGAGGTTAGAATATCTCGTTCGCAATTTTGCAATAAATAGCACTGTCCATCCATGACCGTATTAGTTGCACATTTGCCTGTTTGCAGACTCTTACGGTAAGTTGAAAACCTACTCATATCATTGAGAAAATTACTAGAGAGATAATTTACGCTCACAATTT
Organism: Enchytraeus crypticus; assembly: GCA_905160935.1. NCBI lineage: Eukaryota > Metazoa > Annelida > Clitellata > Enchytraeida > Enchytraeidae > Enchytraeus > Enchytraeus crypticus. The sequence continues at coordinate 28,566 of CAJHZI010000330.1, forward strand.
TGTATCTTTTTGTCCGAAGAGCCTAATAGACCGTTTATAATATGTAGTAGTAGCTCTGCTCACACAATAAACAACGTCCAGTGAGAGAGTGGTGGGGGAGGGGGTAGGGGTGCATGCTTATATTGATAGCTGGGAATGCTCAGTATATCCGCATATAGGCCTATTTCTTATATATTTTTTCATATATTAGTAGAATGAAATTTAAAAAATATATATTTCAATTAGACTACTTATCAAATGATGATAAACATATATGTCTCAATTTATATTTAATATATGTCTAGATAGAATATCTAGAGAGGTTACATTACATTATTGGGATATTTTACATTTCAATTGCCTTCCGCAAAACAATCAAGTTCACGATTACACGGTGGAGCCTCCAACGGATGAAAAATACATTTTGATGATTTTTCAAAGTAAATACTTTTTATAAAAGGTCTATATAGGCCTAGCTATAGCCTTATTTTCTAGGACTGCCTTGGTATCATATTCTTCTCATTAACACAGTGGTGTGGCGTCCGGCTGGGGGCCGTAAATCGTTCAAGTTGTCAAAAGTGCATGCGTAGCACTATAAAGTTTAGTAAAAGCTTAGTACTTTACAGTTTAGTAAAAGTTTAGTACTTTAAAGTTTAGTCATGGAATGTGTTACTTTAGTGCTGTAGCCTTAAAGCGTATAGATGAAGCTGTGGCAGAACTATTACCAACGAGTGTAAATATCTCGGTTAAGAGTTAAAGTCTATACTAAATACCAATATAGTTCTGCTTCGACGTGTTTAAAACATACTTTAGTAACATAGTACCGAATAAAACCAAAACTACCGGACTAGCTGAGTCATCTAGTTGTATCAATATAAATGTAACATCGCCCGTATTACTAATCGTATATCCTCTAGTACAGTATAGGATTACTTCACTCTACACACATAGGCTATCATAAGAACATAGATCGATTAGTCTGAAAAATCAGTAGCTTGTACTACTAGCTACATTACATCATTCTCTAGCATGCCATCTGGCAGACAAATAGGAGCCTAGAGGGTGTACATGTAAGGCTTACTTATAGCGTGACAGATTGTAGAGGCTCAGAGTGTCTTCTTGCTTCTATTCTTCTTGTTTAGCGGAACAATCTAAAGCAGTCAACTTTGATCTAAGCACTTTTTACTTTCGTTTTCAGCCTATATGGGCCTAGGTGTACTTCTCGGCTGTATCATTATTCGAAAACCCTGCAGTATTTCATTGGTGTAGACCTCGGGAGGCCAATACTGAAGGTTTTGAAATGTTTTGTGCTCAGACTAATGTATATATAATATTATGCTGTATACAGCGTAAAGAACAACACATACATATACACACACGCACACATATATGTATATATATATATATATATATATATATATATATATATATATACTATGTATATATATATTATATATATTATATATCTATACTGTATATATATATATATATATATATATATATATATATATATATATATATATAAGTGTGTGTGTGTGCTTTTGTGAGTGCGTTTTGTATGAGAGATTTTCTATATGGTGATGCTTGTTATTTTGTGTATTTTAGTGTATATTGCTTAAAGTCTTAATAGTCCCTAATTCTCTACGAGGAACTGCGTAGTGGTGTAATAAACATTTAAGAGGTAAAATTAGAACACTTTGGCTATTGTCATTGCCGGACGTCCCTTATATTGCCTTATGGCGAGGAATCGGACGTTAAATTCTTATTGATTGATTGATTATATACATATACCACTGTAATAGTATAACATATATAGAATATATATAAATTTATATTATATATATATATATATATATAGGCCTATATATAATATAGGCTATATACGGATGGGCAATGATGCAACTAGGCAGAGGCAATGATGGCGGAATCCATGAGAAAGTTGGAGAAGTTGGAGGTAAATTGTTGCAAGATGTAAGATTTGCAGATGACCAAGGTATGGTAGCGGGAAGCGATACTGGACTGCAGAAGATAAAGCATAGACTGAACGATAGGACATTGAAATATGGAATGAAGACTAACTTCAAAATGACAAAATTTATTAGAGTGTCCCAGGAAGGAGTTGACGTCACTATTACAATCAGTGATACGAGATTGGAAGAGGTAAGGAGTTTCCAATATTTAGGGTATATAATAACAAATGATGGGAAATGCGCGACAGAAGTAAGTAGTAGCATTGCAAAAATAAAAAATGACTTCAGTAATAGGAAAGAACTCTTAACGCAAAATTTAATGAAAGGCACAAATATAAAGATAGCGAAAACTTTGGTATGGATCTCCCCATGGTAATAATCAATCAGAACCTATAAAGCGTCAAAATGGTTAAACAAATTCGAAGTACTTTCTGCGCCTAATACAGTACAGTTATTCTCAATTTTCAATATTTAAATACAGTGATATTCATGTCATAACATATGCAGTAAGATTCTGGCCAAAACACACATAACTTTTCATTTTTAGCTCTGACAATAACCATGTCTATGACCACGCCAATAGGTATGTTAGGTGATTTAAAGACCCACTCATATGTGGAAATGAAAAGAAAAGCGGAAGACAGAGAAGAGTGGAGGCGTTATATACCATGAACCTGCCAGTAGGCATTGCACTAAGGGAGTGCACTAAGTGCACCACGCCTACTGACAATTCTCTATGGTCGAACAAATATCTCTCATTCTCATTCGGCTACTAATGATATTAATGTGACTCTATGTTTAAAAGCACTATCATCGACTATCATTAATCTAGTTACAATGGTAGTCATAATAATCAGAATATTAAAATTACAAAAATTACTGCAGTATTAGCTACTTTATCAGTACCAACAAGATCTACTTCTCAGCAGCTTTCATGTCTATATACACACACTTTGCTCACATCAGGATTTCTCAACCAGCTTCCAATCAGGTTTTTTCTTAAGTGCTTCTCTGAATGCCTCAGTCATGGCACACACTTGTTCCTCATCAATGTTTAGGAACCTTATATCTGTCAATGTTTTGTTCTCTTGATCTTTGCTTGAGAAATCTGAGTCAAATTCACACAGAGCGTTCCACGCGCACCCTGCTACAATGTCCATAGAAACGCCATTGTTACCTGAAAATATGTAGCATTAACAATACGATTTTCGTAGAACTTATTCAGTATATTGTAATCTAAATTATGCATTCCATATTTCAATGTTAAATGTCACTTGAAGTTAAAAACAAAAATCTACTTAAGCAAAACATTGCCAAAAAAGTTGCAACTATAATTAGTAATTCAAATTCCAAGCCAAAATTCATATTGAAAATAAAATTTTCAAGATGATATAAATAAATGCGGTGACAGAAAAAAGCAGTTTCTTATTTAACTTTTTCAATATTCGAAAAATATTAGGCCATTTTCGTGGGTGCATATACACCGTTTACTTTTGTTTTAAACTATGAAAAGTTGCAAAATCACGAAATTATATTTTTTTCATTAACTTTCATTCTCTGTCACAAAGAAAGGAGTTTGAGTATAATTTTTTTCATTAAAATAATATGTATTTTTTACCTATAGTAATAATGATTTAGTACATTTCAACTTTTGAAATGTACTAAATCTCCATTTTAATGTATCCTTAACGTAAGCCTACAAAGATGTTATATAAGACCTCTAAGTGTTTTGAAACTAACTAGTATTGTAATATAAGGTCACGAAATTTTTGTAAATCATGTAGGTCAACAACAACAACAGCAGAATTAGAGTGCTCCTGTCGTCAATGACAACATTGAGCACTGTGGTACCAAATTAAATCCGATGAGCAGAGTGTGGGGTCCAAAAACGGTGCGAGCCAAAATCCGGGAATTCAGTCCTAGGAAGGGTACTAGTGGAATAGAGGTTTACGTGTTGGTCTCAGTTCATGTGCAAAGGTTGAATAGGAGAGGTCAAAAAGAAAAGCTTTCAACCGTCTACGAAACTGTTCACATGAAAGGAAAGGATGATCAGCAGAAGAAGAGGGGGTGCGCAAAGTGGAAGAAAGAGAATTCCAGATCTGAGGAGCGGTGTGCTGGAAGGAGCGCTTGGAGAGCTTACTGCGAGAATGGATGCTTGGTCGCTCTAAAGTGATTAACTTTATATAGTGGATGCAGTGGATGACTATAGGGGATATAGTGGATGACTGTATGGAGGAAGGCTGTCACACTTGTAATAAGTGGGACATGTCAACCGTTCTTTTGAGGCACAATGGGCTCTGACCACGCTTAAAATGAGATGGGCCATAAGAAGAATAGTAATAAGGCAAAATTTCTGAATAATAAATTCACTAGGACTCTTCGGCTGATGAACGAGTCCAATCGAAATAGAAGGAGAACCAATGAAATTACTCGAGGTACAAGTCTTGTTTCAAACATGGGGATGTGCCATTTCTGTCGCCGAGGTTTCGATGTAGGGTACCCATTGTAAACGTTAGCAATAGTTGAAGTAAACACGCATTCTAGTAAAAAGATCAGCTATGTTGATATCTATCACTTTTAATACCACATGTTTAAACCGTTAGGCATTTTAGTCAATTTTCCGTATAACCAGTCCAGGGAATGTCCGAGATTTTACTCTTAGATCAGCGCGGCTGTGATTAGGACCCGCGAAGGTTGAATTCACCTCAGTATCTGTCATTAAAAGTTCATGACGTTACCTCTACGATATTTAGACATTTTAAAACAGTGAACTCTTCCGAGGTGAAAGCTAAAGATAGCTGATTGGTCCCATTTCAGTTGAAGGAAGTAGTAAGATATGTTGATGTTGTGGTTGCGGTGCACTGGCAGCGCAACAACAACACGTGACTTAGCGTTTGGAGCAACTAAACTGCAATTAATATGCTCGAAATGTTAGAACAGACCTAATCATTTAGTTCAAGCAATGCAGTAGTGTTTTTACCCGTGGATAATTTTTCAAATATTCCAGTTCACATGCAAATTGATGTCCCAGATAAATAAAGAAAAAGTAAGCCCAAAATAGTTAATCTTGTACATTGATCAAGTCTCCACACTAACCTGAGCTGATAGCAGGGATAGCGATGGATTTCACATTGAGTTCATTATTAGCATACAAGAGGCAGTTGAGAAATGCTTCAAACAGTAACTCTTCACACTGTCCATCTGCACATGGTCCAGCAACTAGAATAACGTATTGAATTCTTGGCCTCAGTTTTCCTGCTGTTACATGAATCACCTCAGAGACTCTTATTTGGGGTTTCTTATCTGTGTGAAATTTCACGATTTCGCCTGTAAATTCATTTCCAGCAGCTTTTCTAATAGCGCCTGACGCCCCGTGTTTGTGTTGAAGTTGTGTATTTGTCGGGGCAACAATAACATCAATTGTTTGCTTCACGAGATTCCCTGAATAGAAAAAATAATCTCTTTAATAGTCTCATACATATCTCAATAATGTCATATATATATACATATACATGTATATATACGTATATATATATATATATATATATATATATATATATATATATATATATATAGGCCCTACACACATATATCTACTAATGGTATAGGAGGAAAAGGGATAATGAAACGGACGCGAAGGCCTTATAGGTTACACAATTAAGTGCTAGGTGTCCATGCCAAGGCGGGAAGCTAGGGCTGTTAGGTTACTTCTATACTTTAAGAACTCGAGACCATTTCTAAAATTTCTTGTTATATTACAACATTCACACATATATGCATACATGACACTGTCTCTAAACTAATTCATAAATTGGCTTGTTCCAGTTACCGTTAACTCATTAAAAAGTAACTTCTAAAAGTTAATACTTAGAAATATAACTCGACCACATTACCCAGATACAAGCTGTCGTCTACAGAAGACTTCGACAACCCTATGGAAGGCTAAGTAAAACTCAGTTGCTATCTACAGACATAACTAAACTACTATCTCAGAAACTGAGAACTGCATAAAGAATGGAGTGAGGATACATAGAGTGGAGCATACATAGAGAACTGGAACAAGTAGGAAGCTGTTTATATAGTATCCTACAAGAAGAAGCGCGACGCAAGCGCACTGGACAGGATTTGAATCCACGAACAACTATATGCCAATGCCGCATATAATTGATATTCCAATGAAAAAAGATACAAGGTTTAAGTGTCATTAATTAACTGTAGAATGGAAAGGTAAATAAGAGTGGATTAAACTAGTCAAAGGACAACGAGAAATAGGATAGAAAAATAACCAGTAATAACAGTTAATGAAACGCAAGCCTGCTTTCATTCCATTATAATATATATATATATATATATATATATATATATATATATATATATACATATATACATTATATATATATATAATTAATTAATTAATAGGTTTGTGTGTGTATGTATACATTTTACATATAAGCTAATAAGCTATATGTATATATATATATATATATATATATATATATATATATATACATATAGCTTATTAGCTTATATGTATATATAAGTATATATATATATATATATATATATATATATATATATATGTATATATATATATATATATATATATATATATAGTCTAAAGAAAGACACAAAGATAAAGATAGTGAAAACTTTGGTTTGGACCACGCTACTGTATGGATATGAAACATGGACCTTAAGGAATGAAGATATTAGGAAACTGGAGGCATTGGAAATGGGGATTTGGAGAAGAATGGAGAAGGTTAGCTGGACTCCAAAAGGTTCCAAATGAGGAAGTTCTGGAGAGAGTTGACACGGATAGACAGTTGATAAATGTATTAAAAAATAGGAAAAAGGGTTGGATAGTAAACATTCTAAGGGGGAAGGTCTATTATAGGAGGTCATAGAAGGTAGAATGGAAGGGAAAAGGGGCAGGGGCAGGCCGAGATTAGGTATGTTATATTATTTAAAGACCCACTCATATGTGAAAATGAAGAGGAAGGCGGAAGACATAGAAGAGGGGAGGCGTTATATACCATGGACCTGCCAGTAGGCAGTGCACTAAGATATATATAAATATATATATATATACATATATGTGTGTGTGGTGTGTGTGTAACTTGTCATTTCATATATTGCGTAATAAATATTCATCATCATCATCAGTTCCTTGCGTTCTGAAGAGAACATAGGGCGACAACGTTCCTCTATTCTTTTCTGTCTTTAGCAACCCTCACAGCATCCTCCCAACGAATGCCTAAAGCCTTCAAATTTTTGTTGATCTTGTTGAACCATGCACTTATAGGTCTTCCTCTTTTCCTTTTTCCTTTAATTGGCTTCCAATTCATTGCAGTCTTTGCATAGTTATCATCAGGCATTCTTAATACGTGGCACAAAAACTTTGCTATTCTTTCCGCAACTATTTCATCTAAGTTCCTTTCTCCAAACCTTTCAAGTACGGTTTTATTTTGATGTGCTCCCAAAAATGAATTTTTAGAATTCTTCTGAGACATCTTTGTTGCAAATAGTTAATTTTGTGTTTTATTTTATTAGTACTTTCCCAGGTTTCACATGCATACATCAAGACGGGCTGAAAAATGGTTGGATTTTTCTTTCTTGAGTCCCACATCAATTCTATCGCTTTTCCAAATATGCTGTAGTCTTTGAAAGATGTCTTACAGAAATATGCCTTACCGATTCTACATTCCACATCTTTCTAAATTGATCTGTTTTGTGATATTGTACTGCCTAAATACGTGAACTTTTTTGCTCTCATTAACTGTTATTGTAAATATGTCTGGAACTGCAGTTGTAATGATTTTTTTCAGAGCTAATTCTTAATCCCACCTTTGTATCGTTTTCTTCCAAAGCCGTTGTCATTTGTTGAAGTTGATGCATATTGTTTGTTAGTAAGGCTATGTCGTCCGCAAAATCAAGGTCAACTAATTTCCTATTACCCAAATTTATTCCCCATTCTCTTTCATCAAAAGCGTTTTTCATTACAAAATCAACCACTATTAGAAAAGGAAGGGCGACAAGATACCTCCTTGTCTGACTCCTGTTACAATATTGAAAGAGTCAGTGACTCCTGTTGGCGTTTTTATATTGCAGAACGAATTCTCGTATAACCGTTTAAAGAACTCAGTGAATTTCTCAGGAATTCCATAGCTTATTGTTATTGTTATTCAAGTGTCCCTATGAATACTATCAAATGCTTTTTTGAAGTCAATGAAATTTATATAGATATCTTGTTTTATATGTTGTAATAAAAATGTTAAATGTTATAAAGTTTAATTTGTGATCATGTAATATTTAAATTAATTTTTATCATATAATTCATTATAATATTACATGATAAAAATTAAAGGAGATCTGAACCGCAACAAATTTGAATTTACTAGATTAAGGTAGAGAATTCTATATGCCAGCCAAAATGCGCATAAATTTAAATAATTCATTTAGTTTCAGATTAGATAACCTTTTGGATAATCTTCATACCAAGCTAACGGACTCTTGGATCACCAATGTAACGGACTCTTGGATCACCAATGTAACGGACACTCTAGGATCACCAAAGTAACGGACACTCTAGGATCACCCAGATAACGGACACTCTAGGATCACCAATCTAATGGAGAGTAATAATTGTAATAATCCTAACCAATCAATAGTTATAATAATCCTAAAGCGGATGTCCTAACAATGCACCTTACGCCTCTCACGATATCAATATTTAAAAGTTTCTTATATCTGAAACAATTGTATTAGATATAAGTTATAAATATTGCGATGCAATTAAATTTATACTGGCCATAAATTTATACCCGACAAGTGTCAGCGCTGCTACCAGCGTTAATATTTAGACAATTTAACTATGACGCTGTGATAAAATATATGCTCGCCAGATGACTGCACTCTAATCAGCTGTACTTCAGACAGACATACAGACAGAACTGGCTCATTTTATTTATAATAGACTTACGTGAAGAATTGGAAATACTTTCTATAAAACTTCAAATTAAAATAACGTTCAAAATTAGGGTTATATTTTAGCAAACCATGCAACAAACGAAACAGCAGAAAAATAAAAACCACAACTACGAAAACTGAGTGAAACGGATATTTAACATTATCAGATTCTTTTTTACTAGGAAAATTAATTTTACCTTCTCCAACGAGAACTTTGATTCCATTAGCAGTGACGAACTTCAAATATGGTTTGCATATTCTCTCATCTTCCTTACTGTTAGACTCTGAAACATCATTTTCCGATTTTCTTGAAGCTTCCTCCTTAGGAATATCTACGGCACTGGTCGGCCCACTGAAAACTTGTTCCGTATCTCTCTTTTGGACGTACTTCTCTATTTCACCAGAGTTAGCATCCACTTCTTTAGAATAATAACTACTTTTTAGATCTTCTCCTTCCAAACATTTACTCTGAAACAAAAATATAGAATCGGCCGCATCATATTTTCATTATATGAAAGTGTTTTTGTAAAGATAGTGTTATACTTACCTGGTCTTTACCCTAATAGGGCTTTTGTTGCTTTTCACTATTACTGCTTTATCCTACTGTTTGTTGTTGATGTGTGTGTTTGTGTGTATTGTTTTGGCTATCATGCCTGAATATAACGAATTAATATATATATATATATATATATATATATATATATATATATATATATATATATGTATATATGTATATATATAAATACTGAGCCGCAGAACTTGAATCTATATTATTACATAATATTACTTCCATTGTTTTATTTTCTATATGATTTAAGTTAAAAATAAATATATAATATAATCAAAGGATAATATTTGATTATATCTAAAAAATTAAATAGCGTGATTAATTAAACCCTTTGGCTTAATGTATTCCATTATTCATTCACCAGACCTGTGATTGCCCGAGAATTCAAATGTGTTGCATAATTACAGCCGATCTTGCCGCTCAATCGGGAATCGAACTTACAACGGCTCGATTCCATTCTATTTAACATTTCTAGACTTCATTTCTGCAGCTCAGTTGATGCGGGTTCAAATCATGGGCTCGCTCGTCACTGACATCGCTTTCGAGTGATGAAACTGACGTTAACCTTAGCTTTTCCAGCTCTATGCACAGATTCATTTGAATCCTCAAGTGTAAATTCTAGACCAATATCTGGGATTATAAATCTGTTGGTAGAAATCTTTTAACGGATCCACTTCTACAGTTTAAGTCGGCCAAGTATCTATAGATACTAGCTAGATAACATATATCTGTAGATACTAGCTAGATAACATGTATATGTAGATACTAGCTAGATAACATATATCTGTAGATACTAGCTAGATAACATATATCTGTAGATACTAGCTAGATAACATATATCCGTAGATACTAGCTAGATAACATATATCCGTAGATACTAGCTAGATAACATATATCTGTAGATACTAGCTAGATAACATATATCTTTAGATATCAACTAGATACCATGTATCTGTAGACACCATGTATCTGTAGATACTAGCTAGATACCATGTATCTATAGATACTAGCTAGATACCATGTATTTGTATATACTATCTAGATACCATGTATCTGTAGATACTAGCTAGATGTATTGTATCTCTAGATGAATTGTATCTTTAGATACTAGCAAGATTCTACATCTAAAGGAGTGTTAAAACTTAAACATTACACGAGTAGGTTAACAAATATACTAATAAATTTTTGAAAATTTAAAGTCGATAATACTGAAAAATGTACGAAAGGATCGATGCAGATATGATAGCGTAAAAACTTGAGAACACATGGCATTATTTAGCTAATTCGCCTGTCATATTTCAGATATAGTACACTCTATCTGTTATGTTTATGTGGGAATTTTCTACAAGGCTATCTGAATTTCAATACTGTACGTTCGTTTAGCTAGTACTGCTATATTATTACGCACAATGCGACTCATCATCATTTAATTAATTATTATCTCGCTCTCTCTCTCTCCTAGTATACTGCCTATTGGCAGGTCCGTGGTATATAGCGCCTCCACTTTTCTCTGTCTTCCAATTTTCTCTTCGTGTGCACATATGAGTGAATCTTTAAATCATCTAACATTCCTAATCTCGGTCTGTCTCTGCTTTTCATTCTGTCATTCCTTCTATTCTACCTTCTATGACCTTCTTTTGTAAACTACCCCCCCCCCGCTTAGAATGAGTCCTATCTAGTTCTACTTGATGTTACTCTACTGATTATATTATTACTGGATATTATTTCTTTTATTATTTCTTTTATTATTTCTTTTATTATTTCTTTTATTATTTCTTTTATTATTTCTTTTATTATTTCGAATTGCATGATGTTCTTATGAAAACGAATTTATCGATATTAAAATCTACAAAAAAATTCTTACAAATATATAGGATTAACGAAAATTAAAATTTATTTAATTATTAATTTGAAGCCATCTATCTTATGCAATGCGATAGACTCAATATAACTGAAAGAGGAAACTTAGTTCATTCGCTACGGAACAATAACTAAAGCGTATTGCGTAAATGTTGTTAAACATTTTTGATATTTTTAGATATTAGCTAACGTTCTTTTTACAGTGTAATTAAGTTAATTTGTTTCTTTCATGCTTCGTTTAAAAATTAGAATGAACTCAATATAAGTGAATCTAACGCTTCGAAAAATTGGACTTATATCTGAAAATTATACAAAGCTCAGACTAACTTCAATAAATCAATAAGAATATAGCGGCCGATTCCTCGCCACAAGGTAATGTCAGGGACGTCTGTTGCAGACTCTGCATAAACATGTATCAAAGCACCAAACGATGACGTCTGAGTACACAAAGACCCAAGAGAAAGCGAAATCAAAGCAGTGCAAGTCCAAAATCCAAGGCAAGTTGGTCAAAATTTAGACCTATGGCGGAAGGAGATGGATTTAACTTCGAACGATTCATTGCATTTATGGTACTTACATTTTTGTCCTCAACCTTATCGTTCTCAATATTCATCCCTGAAACAGAGTAATCATATCAATTATTGTTTACACATTATCAAAGCCACACGACATTTAAACTAATATTTTAAAGATCGATATAAAATAGGTAATGATCTAAACTAGTTTAGTGTCAATTTCCTCTCTTGAACCTAGCGGTAACGGAACTAGCTCTGTATTTGAACCCTATACTAACTCAACTCAACTGTCAGCGATTAATCGACCATGCTACAGACAGAGTCATGCTTCAAATGATTAACTTCAAATGACTAACTTCAAATGACAAACTTCAAATGATTAACTTCAATGATTAACTTCAAATGACTAACTTCAAATGACAAACTTCAAATGACAAACTTCAAATGATTAACTTCAAATGACTAACTTCAAATGACTAACTTCAAATGACTAGCTTAGCTGTAAATTGTACCCTTCTATTAACTTCTGAAGATATCGGCAAAATGTTACTTTGAAAATTTCGGATATAAAATGCATACTAAATTTATTTAGATATTAACTTGCATGAAATTTCGCCTTGATATTTTATAGCGTCAACCAATTAAAAAAGATAATGTAAGAACGAGTGACTATTTTCTCGGTTCTCTAACTTCCGAAACAAGCAACTGGCTTTTTAAAATTATTCTCGACAAACATGAACATTGATAAGCATAAAAAGCTAATGTTAACGTCAGTTTCCTCACTGGAAAGCGATGTCAATGACGGGCGAGTCCAGAATTTGAGTCCCGCAAACATATTGATCCGTGGTCGAATAACTTACTGACATCGCCACTAGCTCCAGCCAGTGGTTTTATGATAAGGTTGCTATGCAACCTTATCATAAAACTAGCGAACCATAGCATCAATTACCAAATGCAGCATTCATAGCTTCAATTATCAAGTAGAACTATAGCAACAACATCAGATGAAGAACTGTCTAATAGCGATAATTTTTAAAGATAGGACAGGACCTATAGCTATACTTCTAATAAAGTAATGAATTGAGAACATGAATAAATCGAGAGTAATGTGATATACTATGAAATAGTTGGATAAATCTGTGAGTATGCATTATCAGATTAATTGAATAGACATTAATTACATACAACTTTAAATATCATGAGAAATGTATGCATACTATTGTATCACTTAGCATTATAAATTTCTGAGGATTATTTTTTTAAATCTTCCTACTAGTTATTTTTCGACATCGATATTGTAAAAAACATTTTAAAACATTAGATTTCCAGAGAAAATAGCAATCACACATTTGAATTAATCAGCAGTGCCTGACAGTAGTTAAATAGTTACGAGTTTATCTTTAATTACATCTTTAGTAAGCTCTAACTAATAGTTTCACTACTTTATATGTTAAAAAGTTTAACTAAAAAAATTAGTTGCAACAATTTTATCAACTTAATTTTTTTTTAAATTAACAAAAATTGAAAATCGTTTAAAAATTGACCTTCTTCATATGAAAACAAATGCTTTTAATAATATAACAGTAGTATCAATTTAGTGGTTTGGAATGACAATTATTTTGTTTAATATTTGATTATAACATGTCCTCATCTAATTTTCTTAATATTACGTTCAGTTATACAGCAATCAATAACCTTGATAATAATTAACGGATGGTTGGGGGTTTGACCCTCTCCAGCACGAGATCACCCCCCCCCCCCCAAATAGAATTGGAAGCAGCCGGGTGTCAGATTATCACCGAAATGACTGAAATCAGGAGCCCCTATTTCCTCCAGAAAATGTCTGACCCCATTTAGATATTTATAATATTTAGCCAAAAAGCTCCAACCACGGTCTTGATAGGTGATGCATTTAGCAACAGTGATTTTAATAGCCTGATATAATGTCTGTAATGTAATTTGTATAACATTAGCAATTATAGCTTTAATAAATTTAAATTGTAGTTAACTTTTAATTTTAATAAACATTAAATTTCGTTAATTTTTTCAGAAAGAAGACAGAAACGCAATAGTAACAAAATTAAATGCTCTATTAATTAGTAAAATATTATTTCAGATTCTGACAATTATCAACCAACAACAATTACAAAGCCACTTTGTCGAATGAAAACAACGCACACTATGAACTAAATCCAAGCCGATGAATATATGAGAATCTGAAACGGTGCAAAATCCAGCAAACCAGTCCAGTTAGGAGATACTACACATTCACAAGTTACAATAACATCTGATGTACTGTAGTTGCCGTGACAACTTCACGGTTAAATAATAATACTTCAGTAAGTCCTTCTCTGAAAGACAAACCTTCTTTTCCGCTAGTAGCATTTGAATCCTGTGGCTTGGGCAGCAGACTATGACGTTCTACTGGTGAATCTACATGCGGCGAAGTTGGTGAACCGCTTTTGCGTTTTGACTTGCAACTCTCCCTTTCCACTGAACCATCTAGTGATGATTGTCTGAAACCTCTTTTCTTAAGTCGATATATAAACCCTAGTGAGACTAACAGGCAAAGCAGTAGCAGAATGATGATGATAATTAGAACGATCTTCACTGTGGAACTCTGAGTCTCTGATGCTGCTTGAGCACAAAACAACGGCATCATAGCAATTGATCTGTTCATGATCATATAATATTTATATAATTGTAGTTACATGTAGATTTAATATATTGCGTAGGTACATGTAATAAAGGTTAGCCAATTCTGCTATTGTTAAACATCGAGAAGCACTACTAGTTGGAGTCTTTTAACTAATGAAATTAAATACTTAATTATTGCTTTCAATCATATATTCTGCCATTTCTGAAATATTGCTAACCAGTTTAGTATCCACATTTAAGTAAATACTTTAATACAGGAGTCTGTTCAGTGAAATTTCATCGAGAGAATTCCAAGTGTCAAACAAGTGACCATAGGCCAAAAGATGTAAAAAGAATTAACCTTGAAATTAGAAGACTTCATTTTAACGTAACGTTTTGCTGCTAGCTAAAATGGCCTTATTTAGGTTCTTTTGATGCTTTCGTCCTAACTCTGTCAACTGGAAAATCTTACGAAAAATCTCTCAAAAGTTAGATACACTTTAGAAGAATCGATGCCAGAAAACACCACTAGAATGCTCGTAGAATTTCTGAAACTTTTTATCTGTTGAAGTAGTTTTAGTTTTAATTGCCAGTGTGTTATGTCCGTGTTGCTAAAGAATAGACCAACCGTGAACTGAAGGTGCCGTTACTTATAAACGTGCCGTAATAAACTGCAACAAAGTTTATTTATATCTATTTCACAGTATCACTTTATAAATTTTTACTAACTAAAGAAACAGATAACTTACATAGAACTTGTATTGCACTGGACGTCCAAATCATATTTACATTACCGAGAGAGGTAGCAGTTGAACCCTGGACTTGACCTTTCACCTTACAGATGATTCTGAAATTATGAAGACGACCGCCTGGTATCAACCTCAAGACAGAAACAAGAGTGGAATCTCCATCTGGATTCGACGTCACGCGTTCCACAGCGTGTCTATCCAGGGAAATCTCAACTTCTTCTTTGGACTTAGAGTCAAATCTGCCGAACCACTGAAGCGATGGAGCCACGTTGCCTCTGTATTTTAGGCTGCAGTTTATGGAAATCCAATCCGGACTTAAATCGGCATTTAGGTGTCCTTCTTGGAACTGACGGTCGACAATGTTCTGATGGCATTCTGGCTGATTGTTGTCCTCTGGAAATAGAAACTAAATTAAACAAGAAATTCGAAATAAATTAGAAAATAAATTGAACAATAAATTCGAAATAAATTAGAAAATAATAATAATTATGCAATAGACCAGATAGCTTTAGAAGATATATATTAAATAATCGGATTATTGGACATGACATCGTCAACAGCAGCAAAAACAACAACACTTGAAGTGCTGCTATCATCAATGACAACATCGAGCACTGTTGAATTAAGTCCATAGCTTAAATCTTTTCCTACGAGCAAAGATTTGTATAAAAACGGTCACAGTTCACAATATAAACTCTAGAAACTCTAACTAGTCTATCTCAAGAGATAAGGAATTAAAGAAAAAAGGTTCTGGTCGATAGCAATTCATGAAAATTAGATGAAAAAGTGATAGAAAAAGGTAGATCTTTAACTGCTAAGGAAAAGGTTTCATATAAAAGCAAAGGCTATAATGCAAAAGAAGGAAAACTTTGATAAAAGTCCTCAATCGAAAGATTAATATGTTCTTATTTCTTCGTGATTTGGAATAACATGAAATTGCTATAAAATTGTCGAAAACGAATGGAAAGGCTTAAAGGTAGGATGGTGTAAAGAGAGTTTGAAGGGAAGAGCTGGAGGTTAAGTTAGAGAAAATTTGACCACAACTGACGTGGAAAGTGGTGATTAATAGGGATACGAACAATATGGCATTGGCAGATGATATGGTGTGGAACAATGAGTAATGGAGATTTATTCGTATTCCCATCCTATTCAAACTGGGGCTTAAGAGAAAGTGATTATGATGACGTTCAATTTAAATTAATAATTTATTCTTTTGCAAATTCACGATCAAATATACTGAACAAGTAGGGCAGTAACCACAACTTATGGCCGATATACATTTAGATGTATATACAATTGCACATACGCTAGTGCATTATATACCAATTTTCAGTAGAGATATCGGTGATTTACACTTTTTTCTCAATTATGCAAACATCAACAATTAATTGGCTTTTGGCCATTTGAATTATTCTCTCATTATCACAGATATAACTTTTTACATAAGCTAATCGTGAATGCTTGGATAGTAAGTTAGATTTAGATAAGTCTGATTATATGGATTTTGTTAATATTAAAAATAAATAAGCAATTCAGAATGAAGACTCCATTGGCAAATTAAGATATAAATTGTAGATTTATTTTGAAGGTATATTGATCTAATTATATTACTGATAGTCAATACTATAATAAGCGACAGTTTTTAGTTTAAATTTATTTCTTCAATGGTTAATCCGTAGTTTCTGTTATTCTGTTCGTAATTATTTTTCATTTCTTGTTCTGTTCCTATTGCCATGTACTTTGGTGAATAAAGACCATATATAATAACAGACAAGATCAGAGCCTTTGTAGCTGGCGAGGCCATAACTAATCAGCCTTCATGATCAAAACAAAGACACTATTGATACTTATTAAAGAATGCATTATATCTAAAGGTTTCTCATTGACTTCCTAACAATAGAACTATATATCCTCATACATTTATATAAGTTATGCCCTCAGATTAAACTTGACTAATAGCTTAAATTAATGGCATGTTATCTACTATAATAGTCTCTAATTATATTCTATTAATTTTATTATCTTACTATCAATGATCCCCGTGTTGAGCTCGGGTGTGGTTGGGCCACTGCAGAATAGGGCAACCGTAAACAATCTGCAGCGTGTACGTATGAGGCGACTACGGCAGGAGCTGAGGATGGCAAGAGGGGACCCATCTCACCATAAAATATTTTCCCCCAGGATTAAATGGTAATTAATCCATCTAACTGAGGAAGGCAACTGGAAACCACCTCGGAAGCCATACTTTTCCCAAGCGATAGGCTACATAAGGTATGGATAAAGCATAGACTTTGTGAAAGGATTAACTTGTTAATCTAAGGAGTGCTCTTGTGGAGCGAGAAAGCAGACTTTGAGTATGAATATGTACCTTGAACCTGCCACTTGCCAGTGCACTGAAGAGAGAGAGAAAACTATCAACTTATCTTAAAGCTATCGATTTCACTATCCCAATTATAGACATTGAGAAAGAGAATAATAACAATAATAATAATAAAGGTTTAACGTCCGTTTCCTCATACAGGGATGATGTCAGGGACGTCCCCAACAGCACACATCACTACAGATCAATTCACCCAGACCAATCTGCAAAAGAAATGTGCTGAGAAGAAGTAAGGTCCTAAACGAAAGCCAGTCCGGTGATCAAAAATGGTCAGGATAGATTGATTATGTGTACGGTGGGAAAAGGTAAGTCTTAAACTTGCTAGAGAATGTTGAAAGAGAATAACAAGAGCGAAGATTAGCAGGTAAAGAGTTCCAGATTGTGGATGCTGCATAAGAAAAAGAACGTCTGCCCAATGATGTGAGAATATTTGGAACTGAGAGAAGATTGGCATCGGTGGAACGAAGTGAACGTGAGGGACGATAGGGAAGAAGAATTTCAGATAAGTAAGAAGGCTTGCCAAATCGCAGAGTTTTGAAAGTTAATAGAGGTATTTTATATTTTATGCGTTGATTAACAGGGAGCCAGTGAAGTCTGCGAAGTAAAGAAAGAGAGCGAAATTGAAGTCGAGAGGACTTGCAAACAACACGTGCAAGAGAATTTTGGACGTGCTGCAAACGATTGAGAGAAGAAGTAGGCAATCCATGTAATAATGAATTACAGTAGTCGAGCTTTGAATGAACTATAGAATTAGCAAGGATAGTGGCTGAATTTCTAGTAAGGGATGGACGTATTTGCCTAATCTGACGAATCTGAAAGAAAGAAGCGCGACAAACAGAAGAGATATGGGATTTAAAGTCAAGGTTTTCATCAAATATGACTCCAAGGTTTTTGGCGGATCGAGAAGGTGAAAGAGCAAGATTCTGAAAATTAACAGAATTATTAGTAATTTTATTTCTTTGCAAAGGAGTGCCAATTAAAAGGTATTCAGTTTTGGAGGGATTAACAGCAAGACGGTTAGCACAAAACCAGGAATAAACCTTGTCTAGAATGGATGAGAGATGGGCCAGTTTCTGATCGGAATCATGATTAAAAAGGAAATATACAGTTGAGTGTCGTCTGCATAGAAATGAAAATTTATGGAAGACTGAGCAAGCAGGTAGCTAAGAGGAGTGATATATAAAGAGAAGAGCAATGGACCCAACACTGAACCTTGAGGAAACCGCGTAGGAGGGGTAGTTCAGAAGAGCGATTTTGACCAATAACAACTGATTGTGTGCGACATGAGAGATATGATGTAAGAAGGGAAAAAGCAGAATCAGAAATGACAAAACAAGATTTAAGCCTATTCATTAGAATGCCATGGTCAATTGTATCGAAGGCAGCAGAGAGATCTATAAGAACCAAGGCAGAAACCTGTTTACTACTCATGGCCAAGCTAAGATCATTATGTATACGAAGAAGAGCGGTTTCAGTAGAATGGAGTTTTCTATAGACAGATTGATAATGAGAGAGAGAAGGGAAAGAATCAAGATGAGTGCATAAACGGGTATAAATTACCTTTTCAAGAAGTTTAGAGAAAGGAAAGTCTTACTGATGATTACGACTTCCGCTGTAGCACCGTTTCCAGGTATACCATTAAGGTAGGCTTGAAGTCCAAGACCTCCATTATCTCCACACCGGTATGTTCCCGCATCCTCTGGCTGTATTTCAAATATGGACAGATTGTACTGAGTCTTACTTACGTCTGTCTGCACGTTGAAGCGACCTATAAACTTCGGTTGAATATATCCAGGGTTACCTGAAATTAGTAGAAAATTATGGCATAATAGTTCAAAAAGTTGAACGCTTATGATAGTGTCAGGTAATTTTAATAGCCGTTCTCCAGGTCATGGGATCAACTATCTATCTGGCTGATCAGAGAGTAGCATATTGGCAGTTAATTGGACTGGTAACAAAGAACAATTGACCGTAAATTGCCCAATGGTGTGCTATTATTAATTTCTTAAAATACATAAGGCACACAGATATAGGCCCTAGCTGGGCCTATATCTACATTCTACATTCTATGACTTCTTTTAGTACACTTTCTCCCGCTATAGTGAGTCCTATCTAACTCTTCTTAATGTTTTCTTAATGAATTTATAAACTGGCTATCTTTATCAACTCTCTTCAGAACTTCTTTCAGTATTAGCTTTTTGGGTTCAGCTCATTTCTCCATTCGTTTACATATCTACAGGTGGAATTGTAAAATGAAAGGTGAGGAATGCATGCGATATATAATAAATTTTTTGGGTGGCTTTACCAATGGTTCCCGTATTTTCTTGAGGACTGGCTTTCCACTCAGTTCCCTTTAGGCACTCATTGTAGGTGGAGCTTGTGAGAACGCTAAATTGGCATTAAAATAAAAATGATTTATGTTGCTTTATCTATAATAAAGATATATTTCATCGAATAAAATGTAAGAAGTTGCATTTTCAAATTATCAAACTGAAATAATTGAAACATTTGTTAAATAGTAATTTATCCGCTGTTCTGATTGGTTGGCGTATATGCTCATTTTCAATCATTGACGATTTGTTAATTAATTTTGCCGTCTGTTTGAATTGTTCACAGAATTAATAGTAATATGTGTCATATAAAGCTTAGTGGGACGTCTTTCCATCCTATCCTGAAAAGGGGAACACAGGAGGAATGCTGTTCCTATTAAGTTCTACTATTTCTAACCGGAACGTCGCTCCCAGCAGAAAATGGTAATGAAACGGCGTTCCCTGCACTGGAGATGTGGATATGGACAGTGATTTAATTGTACCAATCTCCAGATCCACATTTCCAGAGCTTCTATAGTTTCATAGTTGTTTTGAAACTAATTATTACACTCACCCTGAAATATATGAGAGTGTGTGTAGTATATAGAATCTACATAGTATATAGTATACATGTATAGTATATAGTGTATGTAGTATGTAGTATGTAATATATAGTATATATGTAGTATATATATATATACTTTATAGCCTATTATGTTCCAAATTAATAACTAACTCACCCTGATAGACAGTGTGCCAGTAAATTTCCTCCCCACCGGCTCTCTCTAGCTCCCACATGACGGGCTTCGAGAGGTTACTGTAGCAAGGCAGAATGACGTGTGAGCCTGGGCCAGTTATCACGTCTGTTGGCACCTCCGTTAGAATTGATATAACGAGTGGCAGAATTACCAACCATAAAATTGTGGTGTTTATCAGCCGGTTAATAACCATGATTATATTACTAAATACGAAAATAATTTGTTTACTCTTTTAAGAATTGATCAGTCTATATAATGAAATTGAATGCAATACATTGATCAAATTTGTAATTCGATTAACCGTTTGGTTAATTATTAAATCTTATTTTAAAATTGAAATCTTATCTTAAATTTTATCTTAATTTTAAGATAAGATTTAAAATATCTTATCTTAAAATTTTAAATCTTATCTTTAAATTATTTTAATAAAAATATTTAATAAAATATTAAACTATTTAATTAAATATTTTACCCCACTTGGCAGTGCACTGTAGAAGACAAAGATTTTAAAGAACAAGACTAGAAGAACAGAAAAACTAGAAGAACAAGATTTTAAAATGTGTTGATTCGGGGACACTGAGAAATAGACCAACTGCTACTTTTTCCGGTCTTTAGAGGCGACAAAACAAAAGCTGAGAAAGAGAACAACCTCAGAAGCCATATCTTTCCCAAGGTATAGGCTACATTGGATACTGGTAGGACATAGTCTTTGTCGAAAGGATTAACGTTTTGATGGGTTGAGTGTTCTTTATGTAGCGCGAATCCAGACTTTGAGTACGACGTTCCTTGGACCTGCCACTTGGCTGAACACTAGAGAGAGAGAGAGAGAGAGAGAGAGAGAGAGAGAGAGATAAAGAGTCATTAGAACATTAGCATATTTATTAGTAACGAAAATTATGGATTTATGCGAAGAGTAGTACCGTAGTTTCTTGCTACTCTTTTTCTAATCGTAAAAAGATCAACATCAGGCAAACCAATCAAATTGTTTAATATTTTAAAGTAAGCAATCAAATCAGACTTTAGTTGACGTAGTTTCAATGTCTCAGAATTGAGTTCTTTATGTCTCAATTAGAGATGAAATGTGTTACTTTAGCATAGCTTTAAAATCTACATGTAGAGGTTTAATTGTTGTAGATTTAGTCCTAAACCCTAAAATTGAAACCTATCGGCTAAAAATTAGAGTCTATATTTAATACAAACTGGATGGGTCATGTACTGAGAGGAAATGGTTTGCTCAGCTGAAAGACGTAATTGAGGGAATGATAGAAAAAAGGTTTGAGGAAGATCGAGACTTGGTATGTTGGATGATTTGAAAACTACTTCATGTGCTTATATGAAGAGAAAGTCAGAGGATATAAATATGAGGAGGAGTTAAGAAAGCATGGACCTGCCAATAGGTAGTGCATTGAGAGAGAGAGAGAGAGAGAGAGAGAGGGACCGTTTCACAGTATTTAAAACATAATCAACTAATATAGTATCGAATATATATATATATATATAGCCAATCAATCAATGAAAATTTAACTTCCGGTTCCTCGCCATAAGGAAATGTTAGGGACGTCTAAAGCAGACTCTGCACCAACAATCAACAACATGCATTCCGATCTAGCTGACTCAGCCTGTTATAGGAACATAAATATAATAATGCAACTATTGTCATACTTAGTCATCCTCTAGTAAATACAGAAATACAATAGCATAGGCCTAAATCTATTATATCCCTATTGCCAATACTTTCTAACTGTATATCCTCTAGCAAATTTACTTAACTCTGCATGTATAGCACACTAACAGAGCTCTCATATATTCAAGTACTGGTATAGGACTAAACTTCTAGGAGCAGCTGCAATACACAACAGCCTTCTCTAAAACGCTAGCAGAAGAGCCTATCGGTTAAACTAACTAACTGGCATTTAATGCTAGCTGGCATTTAATGCTAGCTGGCATTTAATGCTAGCTGGCATTTAATGCTAGCTGGCAGGCTGTATGGGTTGAGAGGCTGTATTTGCCTAGTCTGTTGGTTCTAAAGTCTTTACCTGGGCTTCGTACAAGCAATTTTACTTTCGTTTTCAGCCTAAATACTTCTCAGCTGTTTCGTTATTCGAAATTCAGGACAAAATACAGCAGGTAGGGAAATGGAGACGAGACGTAAGTTATTTAATGTAGGGTTAGGAATAGTGAATGTTAAAAATATTTAGTATTGTAATATAATGCATGTTGTAGTTCAATGAAATGCAAGATAATGCATATTAAATATATTTATTAAATATATTTAATATACATTATCCCTAGGCACCCTACATTAAAAACCTAAATATTTTACACCATATGAAGTATAACGTTATAAAAGCTAAAAAAAGCTAAGGTTAAAGTCAGTTTCCTCACTCGAAAGCGACGTCAGTGACGGGCGAGCCCAGGATTTGAACCCCGCGCGTACTGATCCGCTGTCGAGTATCTTACTGACTTCGCCACTGGCTCCAGCCAGTATAATATAATATAATATAATATTATACAGTGTAATATATATATATATATATATATATATATATATATATATATATATATATATATATATATATATATATTATCATGTATATTATAAAGCAAAAGGTGTTCAGTGCACCAAGTGTGACACAATCTAAAAAGTAATACTGCGTATTGCCTTGTAAAGACCTTCGCGTATAGGCTACAGGTGAGGTTTTGACGCATCAAATGTAAAAGATATTGCGCACATCACACTTGATAGACAGATGGAGGGGTGTTTTTTTTATTCCGTATAGTTACACACATGACATACCGCATGTGTTTTTAATGTTTTCCTTTCTTAAGTTTCTGTTTTTGTAGTTTTCGTTATTTCCTCCATTCCTCTCCATGGTTATTAGTAATCGTTGCCTTTGTTGGCGCTCCAATAGCAGCCGGCGCGGATTTAAGAATAACCTCCAACACCCTGGGGATTGTTTACTTTCAAAGCTGTCTACACGCGGTCTTCCAAAGTGGTCGCCCACAATTTACTAACCGCGTGCAGCGTGGCTTTACTTCGTTCAACTGACGCGCAGCTTAACTGAGTGCGCTAAATCATGAGAACATGAAACATCACACACATGTACTTGGAAAAGCTGCAATAAACAAATAAATTAAATAAATTAGAGAAAACTATAATCTTTTACTTTTTCACTTATCCTGCATTAATTTAAGTTTTATTTAGTTTATTAATTTCAAAGTATAGACGCAAATAATACTTCCAGTTTACTTTTGATATATCCTTAACATTACATCCAATAAAGCCATTGTACTCAGACATTAATTTGTATAATTCTTCATGCCTGTAATCAAACATTTCACAGTAATGATTACCCATTGAACGTAGCTTAGATAAGAACTTCAATCGACGTGTAGCAATTTTTAGTTCAGCAGGCAATTGACCCATATAAAATTGACTTTGAGCCATAATATTCTTATCGAATGTATGATAAAGCTTAGAGTAGATCTGTGTATATTATGGCCCACTTGCCTTGGATCTTGGACTTCTACTGTTTTGATCTCGCTTTCTCTTGTGGTCTCTGTGTACTCAGTCGTCATCGTGTGGTTCTTTGGCGCCTGTTTATGTAGAGTCCGCATGGCACGTCCCTGACATTGCCTTATGACGAGAAACCGGACGTTAAATTCTTATATATTGAATGATTGATTAATTAATACTTTTAGTAAACATAATCATCCTAGTAACTTATATGTAACATATTACTGTTATCATTGGTTATTAAGCTAAGACTTTAGTGTTTCTTCTATCATCTTCTTTCTTTGTTAACTGCGGTGGTCAGCTCGATAGGGTACTTCAGTGCCCTCTCTGATGGTCGTAGTGAGCAAATTTCATTTTCTGTTTGATGCTACATACATGTATGTAGATCACACCTTCAACTGTTGATTTGTCTGCTTTCACAGTTGTTTGTCGGTGTTTGAAGACTTTTAAATAAACATGTACTACTACTACTATACTTTATCATAAATCTAATATAATCTTCGTATTCTGAGCATCTGAAATTATTATTTTTTGAATTTTTATAGATGCGCAACAATACCAAATTTTGAAAACACGCCTCTGTAAATTTTATCTTTAAATTGCAGGATCCTGTCTAGTTTAATTTGTTCAACCAAGTTTTGTTAACAGATGTAGTTGATAACATTTTTCGAAGTGCTGCAAAATAAGATTAATTAATTGTTAACAGTAAATAAATTTTTCTTCTTAGAGAGTGCCGTGCCTGTTCCAAGCCTGGGCGGTCATGGTCATGTTCCTCAATTCACTCAAGCACCGAAATCTCACTAATAATAATAATAATAATAATAATAATAATAATACATGTAAAGGTTTAACGTCCATTTCCTCAGCCAAGGATGACGTCAGGGACGTCCCCACAGCATGCATCACAACAGATCAATTCACCCAGACCAATATGCAAAGGAAATGTGCTGAAGAGAAGTAAGGTCCTAAACGAAACCCAGTCCGATGATCAAACATGGTCAGAGTAGATTGATTATGTCTACAGTGGGAAAAGGTAAGTCTTAAGCTTGCTAGAGAATGTTGAAAGAGAAGAACAAGAGCGAAGATTAGCAGGTAATGAGTTCCAGATTGTGGGTGCTGCGTAAGAAAAAGAACGTCTGCCCAATGACGTGAGAGTATTTGGAACTGAGAGAAGATTGGCATTGGTATTAGGGGCGGTATTATAACCCTGCATGAAAAGCTTACATCCAATTTTGGCGTGCCTGACATCATCCTTGTATGAGGAAACGTTCGTTAAACCTTTATTGTTATCATTGATAATTTTCACTAGATTCTGTATTACTTGAAGGCCTGTTGGCAAGATGTTCTACAGCTGCTCAGTAGATGTATGGTTCGAATCGTCTGCTCTCCGCGTCACTACCTACTATCGAGATGAAAACAGACGTTAAATGTGGCTTTAACAGTTTAAGGTTCTCTTTGTGTCTCACACAGAGAAACAAATAAAACAAAAAATATATATAACAGAATTAATTATAAGAAAATTATCTATGATAGTGATGTCTTTGCTATATATTATAGAATCGTATCTTGAAATTATTTCATCTGACGTTTCCAAGCTTCTACAAGACTATGCAACACTCTCTTTCGAGTAGTGGTCGCGCTAGTATTCATATCAACATTTAGCTTACTAGTTACTACGTTTACAGTAGGCATATCTAAGAAGAAGAGGAAAATCAGAAGAAAAAGAAAAAGAAGAGGAAGAATAGCCTATATGTTTAATTTCAATCGTAACGTAAATAAATAAGTAGCAAACGTACATCGTAATCAGATGCTAAATAATAAAGCAGCGTAAACAGACAGAGTCAAAAACTAGGCCATAGAGTTCAAACTAGAAAACTAGGTCAAGAGTTTACAAAACACCATATCTAGCTGAACCGGGTAGAACTTATCAGCTGAGATAGTATTAGTAAGCTTGGCAAAAGCTAAAAAAAGCAAATGTTAACGTCAGTTTCTTAACTCGAAAGCGATGTCTGTGACGGGAGAGCGCAGGATTTGAATCTCGCAAATACTGGCTCCAGCCAGTGGCGATGCTATTTGTTCATCAGCAAAATTAATATAACAGATAATCGTCTAGTTGTAATTCAACCAGAATGTGATTTTTGAATGTCACAGAATGTGACATCCAAATAGGCCTATAATTATTTATTCGTTTGTATCAGAAAAATATTATTTACAATTATTCATATATTATTTCAAAGTCACAATATAATAATAATAATAATAATAATAATAATAAAGGTTTAACGTCCGTTTCCTCATCCAGGGGTGATGTCAGAAACGTCCCCAACAGCACACATCACTACAGATCAATTCACTCAGACCAATCTGCGACAGAAATATGCTGAGGAGAAGTAAGGTCCTAAACGAAAGCCAGTCCGGTGATCAAAAAATGGTCAAGGTAGATTTATTATGTCTATGGTGGGAAATGGTAAGTTTTAAGCTTGCTAGAGAATGTTGAAAGGCCCTGCATGCTTGATAGTAGTATGTGAACAGACAGCAAATGCATTAAATATATTAAATATATTAAAGAAATAGCAAATTATTACGTAATTACTAAATTTTTAGCAATGTATATGCTAAAAAATGTTTAGCCATGGGTGCTCATTAAAAAATAATTCCGTAGGAAGATTACGCTTAGCCAAGTCTCGATATTTCGTCTTGAAATTCTACTCGCCTTTGGGGGATTTGAACCCCTGTAAGTGCCGATCGTCAATTTAGCCGTTGATACAATATTTCAACAAAAAATTAAAAATTTCGCTTTACTATCAAATTCTTGAATGGCTGGAATGGAATGTTAGATGATTTAGAGATTCACTCATATAGTGACATGAAGAGGAAAGCGGAAGACAAAGGAGAGTGGAGGCGCTATATGCCATGTACCTGCCAGTGGGCAGTGCACTAAGAAAGAGACAATTTGAAATTTATATTGCTTCAAACTAAATTTCTTTACCGTTGGTACTTTGAAGTAATCCTCCTATTTCAATTATATCTATGATTTTCATTAACACCCCCTTATTTTACCAGCGGTACTTGAAAGTCCACATACGCAACTAAGACGTTCTTGCAGTTTGGTTGCGAGAGATACCAATAACCCAGAATGCTTAGCATAAAAACTGATAGTTATAATATATATATATATATATATATATATATATATATATATATATATATATATATATATATTATCATGTATATTATAAAGCAAAAGGTGTTAAAACGACCAATAGCGTCGTTTTATTCTAGTTTCAAAAATAATCCAGGTAAAGAAATGATTAAAAAGTTAAAAATATATTTAATATTTTACATATATACTTTGTTAGTTATATTTTAATAAAATACATTGGTTTCAAATTTTCTATCTTAATCAAAATAAATAAAACTGAAACAACTATTGTAAATCTTAATCTAATTAATATAGACCTAATAACAGTCCTAATCTGCAATAAAATAAATAATGGAATATAGAATTATCATAAATAATTGTATATTCTAATTCATTTATCACTCGCAACTTTTACGAGTAAGTAACATTCATTTCAATACATAAATACGTTACTCACAGTAACGTATTTATGTATTGACAGTAGACCTTCCAGTAGATAGTGCACCAAGAGAGAGAGAGAGATTGCAATCATATAACAGCATTTTGAAAATCACGGAAAATAACAACTTAATCAACTAAACATTCATGAACAATTCTATGACTTGTATGCCCTAGATTTAGATCGTTGAGTTGATCTTTAAATCTCAAATTAGAATTTGTTATAAATTCATTAAGATATACTGTCCACTCTCAACTGATGATATTTAAGAAAATTCCATATCACTATTTATTCAACAGTAGTTTCAATACTTGCTGCATGCAGGATATCGCATTATTTTCCTATTTCAAGAAATATTTGTGGAATATATATGGACTTCCAGTAAGTTCTTTTATAATATAGTTTATATATCCTTCCAAATATACACAGTGACACTTATCGATATGCATGAGAATTCAGAAAACATAACATATAACGTGTTTTATCAAGGTAAAACAGCAACACTCTCAGACCACATAATAAATCACTTAGTTGAGCTCTAGATGATATATTTACTGCACGATTCCTTTTGCGGCCAGTTCATTTCTAAAACGTTGAAGATATGTAGGATCTGGATATCCGCATCTGTAGAGAAACAAATAGATTAACAGCTTAGAGCAAAGTTTGAAAATAAACTAAAACAAGTTTGGATAATATCTACATTAAAGATTTTCCAAGTGACCAAGTTTTTATATGAAAATTAGCAAACTGTAATAATTAAGCATCCTAAAAATGTCTCAGCAAATTACTTTGAGGAAAGTGAAAAGTATCTAAATACTGATTGTTTAGGCGATTAAAGTTAGAAATGACTTAGATGAACAAACACTACAATGAAGTGAACATTCAGGATCTAATTCGTATATCTAATTCATCTTTTTATTTTACTCATTATCATCATCATTTTCTTCTTCTTCTTCCCTTCAATCCCAGTTTAATTAGGGTCGTGGTATGAATGGACCTTCTCCAATCCTCTCTGTCACACACTATATTATCAGTCAATCCCCTATTTAACATGTCCTTCTTAATCATCGCATCCCACGTCAGTTGTGGTTAACATTTTAACTAGGTTATTAGACTCTCTCTAGGTTAACATCTAGCTCTTCTCTCCAAACTCTCTCTACTACATCCTCATCTACCTTTCTCACCGTATGCCCATACCCTTTTCAATTTCGATTGAGCCAAACTAAACCTAATCCTAATCTCCCCAACACTCAAATTCATCCTCACATATTCATTTTCCATTTTTCCTTCCTAGTTTTACCATACATTAGTCGTAACATTCTTATTTCAGAACAGGCAAATTCTGCATGTGCTTTAAACGTTCAAGCTTTTTAATTTAAAAAAAAATTAGATTAATACTTTCAATTTCCGAATCGGTTCAATAGTTATTCAAACCTACGGAACTTCTACGCTCTATACACGATATAGGCAGGATGTTCCATACAAAATTATCAATAAAGTAAAATCAGTACTTTATATCGATAAAAGATGAGATACAACACAGAGAGATTTCGCTATGACTCTAGATAGTAGTGCATTAAATACACAGTCATATAACCAATTTCATGTATGAAACATTAAGCAACCATAAGCTTTGAATCTAGAGACAGTAAATAATTTTAATTATGATTTTCATGTATCGACCAATAATAACACATCTAATTAGATGTGCTATTATTGGTCGTAAATGATGTCATAAATGATTTAAGACTATTCCACATACACCTACATGTCCACTGTCCTAACGCCGACTCAAATTTTTCTCTGAATTATAAATATTGCCGTATAAATTCGACGAAAAGGACAGAAATGCATTACTTTTAGATTACGCTCTCTATATCTGCAAGAGAAAGATAAAATGCAATAAACAAGTAGAGATGTAGAATTTTGTTCTTACGCTCCAAAATATGTTTTAGTTTTATGATGAATATCGTTCCACATCACAACATAGTCACGTTCATTTGTTGTTGATCTACCGACTGTAAATATGAGCTGATTATCAAATAATGTCTTCTTTAACAAATCCAAAGCTTCTCGACCTTCGTCGTTGTCTGGAAGGTAGACAGTATGTCGGACCCCATCGTATCTCCGCCCAGGATTAGGGTGCTCCTCCTAGAGGTAGGATGATAAATATTTATAACATAGTATAACTGATTTGCTTGTTCCGTAGACTACAGGACAATATAGCTGGTATAGCTAAGGTTAACGTCAGTTTTCTCACTCGAAAATGATGTCAGTGACGGGCGAGCTCAGGATTAGAACCCCGCTCATACTGATCCGCGGTCGAGTACCTTACCGACTTCGCCACTGGCTCCAGCCATGAGACACTGTGTACTTACAATGATCCACTGGCAATCAGACAAAGAAGTACCTGAAATCGTCAATATTGACTTCGTGAAGGGATGAACTTGTTGATCTAAGGAGTGCTCTTATGGAGCGAGAAAGCAGACTTTGAGTGTGAATATGTACCTTGAACCTGCCACTTGGCAGTGTACTGAAGAGAGTATAACTGATTTGTCTATTCCGTAGACTACAGGACAATGAGACTTGGAAGTACTTGCAATCCTCAATATTGACTTTCTGTTTTTTTACTTTTAACACATTGGATGCACTCAATCTATTTTACAAATTTTAATTCTAGAGGATCTTCTATCTAACATAAGAACTTTGAACTTACATAAGAACTTTGAGCGTGTTGTAAATGAAAGAACGGAAGCAGGTGACAGATAAGTTATAGCAATATGTTGCAAAAGTCAAGCACCTTCGAATGAATCTTTGACGCAAGAATTAAGGATGATCTACTAACATGGGTCCAAGGCATATGTAACAGTTGGCAATTTTGCAGCGAGGAAAAGAGAGGACGCACAGGTAATAGAGCTATCGGATTTTAAAAAGATTTTCGGCGTCGAATAAGACCATAAATACTAGTATGTAAACAGAGAGAGTGAAATACGACATAAAATTTATATATTATGCCAATTGGGTCTAAAATTAATATATTATGATATGTTATTAGGCCTATATATTTATATTATATATATACATGTATATATATATATATATATATATATATATATATATATATATATATATACATATATACATATATACTAACAAAGGCAATGGAAAAAAATTGAATTCCACCGAAAACAAATGGTTAAGGAAAATACAAAAAATCATTTACAAAGAACACGTAACGACAGAGAACATCAGGATAAGAACAGATCAACTAACGGTCAGCGAAATAATTAAAAAAAGAAGAATTAAATGGGCTGGACATGTTATGTGCATGGAAGATAACAGAAAACCTCGAACGATATTTAACTATAAAGCAGATGGCAAAAGAACAGCGGGAAGACCTAAAAGAAGATAGAAGGACTGCCTCGAAGAAAAACAATGAACATCGAGGAAATGGCAAAGAATAGAGTTTTGTGGAGGAACATCATAGAGAAATCTTTAGCTGGAACCAGCCCCAGGATGATCACATGACATGACATATATACTGCATAAAAAATATATATACTGAACATATATACATGTATACTGTAAATCTATATACTATATACTTATACAGGGTGAGTAAAAAAATGATTAAACCTGCAAAAAGTTTGAATATCTCAGGCTACTGTTAATATTTTTCAAAATAACTTTTAGCAATTACTAAAAGCTAAAAGACTAATTTCTGATGGGGTGGCCAATTTTCATCCGTGTTGGTGTATAGATAGGCCAATTATACAAGTTTCTGCAAAGCAACCCCCCATTTTTACTTTAATATGGCGTTTGCTACAACGGTAAGGGCAGATTGCACTTCATTGACGAGAAGGTAAAGGTGAACTCTCAGTTTTACGTCAATACTTTACTTCCCAAGTTGTTTGATGAATTCTATGCTCTTCTATCAAATGGTTTCATCTTTTAGCAGAATGATACTCCGGCTCATGCATCTCGTCATGCACAGGAATGGATCAGCGAGAGAAACCTGGATTTCATTAAGAAGAATGAATGGCCTCCAAACTCTTCCGATCTAAATCCTGTGGATTACCATGTCTGGGGAACCATGCTGCATCTCTATCAGAAACACCAGCCGAAGCCTAAAAGCAAGACAGAACTGCAGAAAGTGCTACAATCAATCTGGGAGAGAGTGCCCCAAGCTGGAATCAGCAATGGTGTCCCAGCGTTCTGAAAGCGACTGCAGTCCTGCGTAGCAGCGGTAAGAAAGCATATCGGATAGTCAGCAATGCTAGCAGATGCAACTGGTTCTTTCTGAACCACTACAACGTCTCTTTCCGGGACCAAAATAAAAATAAAAATAACATATATATATATATATATATATATATATATATATATATATACAGATTATTAAAAAATGGGGGGTTGCTCAGCTGAAACTTGCATAACTGGTCAATTTATGTACCAAAATGGACGCAAATTGGCCACCCATCAGAAATTAGTCCATTAGTAATTGGTAAAAGTTTTATTGGTAAATATTAACAATAGCCTGAGATATTAAAACTTTTTGCAGGTTAAATCTTTTTATTACTCACCCTGCATATGCTGTAGAAATTAGTATATTATGCCAATTAGGTCTTTAAATTTAAACTACATTGATCATAATGGCTAACGGATCAACAAGAGAGCCTCGGAATGACACAATTAATTTGCTTAAAAGTTATAGAAGTTCTAAGTTTAAATATAAAGTACATCCTAAAACAACTGCCTCATTTCTACTTAATTTTGTGGAGCAGAAAAGGCGATAGTAAATCTCGAAACATCTATACGAATTTTTCTAAGAAAAACAATAATTAAACTTACAAGTTAGTATTGTAAAATTACTGACTGAAAATATTTCTGTTAATGACTAAAACACAATAAAGAAGGCTACAAGAATAATCTTTAATATGCATTTAAATTTAGGCCTAACCTAAGCTGCAGTAAGTATTTCTACCAGTTCAAAAATACAAGTTATTGATATAAAAAACAAATTATATCCCTTTTCATACGCAGTCAACTCAATTCAACGAAATAAAATTAGCAAATCGAAACTTGAATTTATTGCTACATACCGACTGAATTTCATGAGGGATGTAGTACTCGATTTGAATAGTATGGCATTCTCTATAACCGGAAAGTGGAAACGGAATTTTACAGATATTCATTATACCGCCCTCTGGTTGATTTCCTTTCTTGATACCGAACACCTTACCACAGTTAGGGCAGGTGGGCTGATGTTTAAACCATCCATCGATACATGCAGTACAAAACTTATGCTTGCACAACAATTCTTTAGGGTCCGTTGGTTCTTCGCGACAAATTGAACATTCATCCTTTTCTTTCTCATTTTCTTCTTCTTTATGCCGAGCATCTACTGAACCAAAATCAAAATCTTTTTTCTTCTTATCACTGGGATCATGCGGATAATTTTCTAAGCTATCACCAGCATTTATGGCTCCAGAAGTTTTTACCGCCTCGTCTTCAGAAGGACCTTTAACTAGCTGCCGATATCTGCCTCTCCTTTTGTTCTCGTCACGCATGCGCGGATCACTTTTCCATTCAACCGCTTTCTTAAGTTCTCTGGTAAAAGCTTCGACCTTGGCAGAAACAGTTTCTTTCTGACCTTTTTCTTTTTCTTTATCAGAAGCACCTACCAAACAAGAATCAGAATCTGACAAATATATAAAACAAAAATTCGAAATTTATAGCAAAGATGAACTATAATATCAATTCATAGCAGTTAAAAATAAGTTAGTTTCTGCTCTGACTAACGACCACTTTAACTCCACTTGGAGTAACAAACTCCATAAAACGTGTTATTTACAATATTTCCAGCGAGTGAATCGTCACATCGAGCCTTTATTTGCGCATTGTTTAAAAATAGAAGCTCAGTATCCCCGTGTTATTTAATTTAACCTATGTCCAGGTTCCTCGTGTTGTGTCCGGGTTATTTGAAGAAGAGACCAACAGGTGACCTCACGTGTCGTAGAAGGCTACTAAAGCCCTAAGATCCAAACCAACGTCTGAAAGGGCATTGGTTGGTGAGCGCCTAGGCTCCAGAAATTGCTACAAAATTTTCTAAAACAAGAGGCTTCGATATGGTAGAAGCTGGTAAAGCTAAGGCAAACGTCAGTTTCCTCGTTCGAAATCGATGTTAGTGACCCGCGAGCCCAAGATTTGAATCCCGCACACATGGATCAGAGGACGAGTATCTTACTGACTTCGCCACTGGCTCCAGCAAGTATGGGACAAAGAGAAGTGGAGGAGGTTCATTCGTATCCAGACCCTAGACACTTTGATTCGAGAGTAGACACATTTATTAGAGAGTAGACACATTGATCAGATAGTAGACACATTGATCAGAGAGTAGACACATTGATCAGAGAGTAGACACATTGATCAGAGAGTAGACACATTAATTAGAGAGTAGACACATTGATCAGAGAGTAGACACAATGATCAGACAGTAGACACATTGATCAGACAGTAGACACATTGATTAGACAGTAGACACATTGATCAGAGAGTAGACACATTGATTAGACAGTAGACACATTGATTAGACAGTAGACACATTGATCAGACAGTAGACACATTGGTCAGAGAGTAGACACATTGATTAGAGAGTAGACACATTGATCAGAGAGTAGACAAATTGATCAGAGAGTAGACACATTAATCAGAGAATAGACACATTGATCAGAGTGTAGACACATTGATCAGAGAGTAGACACATTGATTAGACAGTAGACACATTGATCAGAGAGTAGACACATTGATCAGACAGTCCACATATTGATCTGTAGGTCGATATGTTGATAAGAGGTCCGAAACATTGATTAGATAGTAGGCTAGTACTATAGGCGAGGGGTTATCATTTAACAGATCATAAAGACTTTACACCTTAAATATAGGTCAAACAGGATGTGAATAAATTAACAACCGATATAAAATAAGTAAGATATTTCATGTATGACATTATATAAATAAGAAATATCATCTCAGTTTTGATAGTGCAGTGAAGCTATACTTTTGCAAAGTAAGATTAAAATTAAAACTCTACAGTGGCTTGCACTTTGAGATTTATCAGCTCCATATATCCCATTGATTGATAAATCAATGGGATTCTCTTCAGAAATCGTCTAAGCCTGCGAGATAACGAATATGTACTTTGAAAGTGGTAACATGCAGAACGCACGATAAAATTGAGCTGGCTTATTGTAAGACATTGCACAAAATTGCGTCTATTTTATTATTTCAACCAATTACTTAACAGTACAGAAATGTTATTCAGTTACAATTGCTATAATCTGCTGATTTAAGATTGATACGATGTGTTCCACTTTCGAAACTAACATCTGGGAGATCCAATGCATAAATTCAAACTCAGAGTCTGCTTTGATACTTCACAAAGAGCATTCCAAAGAGCAACAAGTTAATTCCTATACAAATGCTATGCCTTATAGAAATCTTATGTAGGCCTAACCTATATCTCGAGAAAATTATGGTTTCCGAGGTGGTTTTCCATTGCCTTCCTCAATTCTTTTTTAGTCGCCTCTCAAGACAGTTTTTAGTTAGCGATTGGGCTCTTCTTCAATTTCTCGAACAGTATACATATACATATACACTGGGAAGTATACTGCGACAAAAGTGTTTCTTACCTGTAAGAGATCCATAAGTAACAGATCCCACAAGTTTCTTAATGTCATCTTTTGAATGTGCTGATTCAATAAATTTTATATGCTTTTCGTATCCAATTCCTACATCTCTCGCCTCGGTCTTCATCAGCTCATCGGCTCTCTCGTGTAGCCTGTCACTGACTCTTATAACATCAAGATCTGTAGCGTGATCTAGCACCATTCCACAGTAGTCAAAGAAACTCTCCAGAGCTGCAGAGTGAAATTCTTCCATGTTCCTTTGACTTTCCAAATTCTTCAGCACTCTATCCTTGACGGCATTCAAAATTGTTAACATTTCTAATTCACATACTTTCAGAAGCTCAATAGCACGAGCTACAGACTTTCTTACAGAAGCTTCTTCAGCAGATACCTGGAGTAGAAAATCTTGTTTTGCTTTTGTTAGTTTCGCTAAGTTGTCGTTGGTTTCAGAGCGACGCTTGCCAAGGCCAGATTTATCTCTCTCTAAAACTTCTTTAAATTCCTTAGTAATATCATGTGGATATTTGCACAAATGCTTATTGTGCTCTACTGCATGACAAAGCATGCAAATCAGCCTTCCACAATCACAACAGTACAGCTCAATCTCTTTGTTGCTATGCTGACTGCAGTAGGTCGACATCAAACGATTTAGTTCATATTCACTCGGTTTTTCTTCAATGCTAACAATCTTATGTGGCTTTAGTAGATTCTGCCTCTTGTGAATCAGCTTACAGTGTTCACATATATTCTGTCTACAGCCAATACAAAATGACTTCGCTTCCTTTTCTCCTGCAATGTCCACACAAATCTCACACATGTTGACTTGACTTTTTGAAGGCTCTCTCCTATGCTTAGTCTTCAGTAATAATAGTCTCGCTCTGATCTCGTCATCAGGAAGCTTTTCGGCTCCAGCTGGCGTCAAAGTAAACTTGTTTCTACAGAGTGGACATGAAATCTGATCATCCTCCTCTTTATCGCAAAGATTCTTCAGACACTCGCAACAGAACGTATGAAGACACGGAATCTGCTTGGGTTTCTTGAATACATCTAAACATATTGCACATTTCAGTTCTTCTCTTGTCGGCTTCGAATCTGACATTTTAGTCTTAGTGTAATTATAGTTAGCCAAATAGATGACGATGTTAGACCTTTAATGCTTCGAATATAGCAAGCTAAATCAATCAAATCTCTGCATTATTAGTTCCCAAGATATTACAGCCTGAAGGTATAATTTTAATTTAATTAAATTTAAATTTAAAATTAATAATATAATTATATAATATTTTAATTTAATTAATACTTTAATTTAATTTTTAAATTTAATTTTTAAATTGTTTAAATTTTAGGTTTTATTATTTCTTTTATTTTTTTAGGTCTTAGACAATTAACCAGAACGATTTACAATTTAATAATCAGATCAAACCCTACAACTGACTTAAATTAATTAAAGCATTCGGCAACAGAAAAGAACACTTAACAAAACGTCCAAAGAAAACCACAAAGATAAAGATAGTGAAAACATTGGTATGGAAAATGCTATTGTATGTATATGGAACAGGGATCTTAAGAAAGGAAGAAGTCAGGAAACTACATGTAGAAAAGTTGCAAATGTGGATTTAAATGTAGAGAAGTGAAGAAAAAATTAGTTGGATCCAAAAAGTTACAAATGAAGTCTTGGAGAGAGTTGGTAGAGATACACAGTTACTAAATGCGCTAAGAAATTGGAAGAATTGGAAAGAGCACATTCTACATGGGTGGGGGTAAATAGTTTACAAAAGGAGGTCAAAAGGAGGTCATAGAGTATAGAATGGAAGGATAGAGAAGTAGAGACAGGCCGAGATTAGGTATGTTAGATGATTTAAAGTTCCACTCATATGTGGACATGAAGAGGAAACTGGAAGACAGAGAAGAGTGGAGGCGTTTTATGCAATGGACCTTCCAGTATGTAATGCACTAAGAAAGTGAGACAGAAAGAAGGAGAGAATAAGAGAGTGAGATTGTAAACCTTTAAATTATTGAATAAAACTGGTATCAAATGTTAACGTCTAACTTTATCTCAAATTATTTTGCAACGCACAAATTCTTTTAATTTTACTTATTGGTTAGAGTAAAAGAAGACTGAACTTTTTTACTGCATATAGCTTCAGTAATAAAACAATCTATATAAAAGTGAAAGAGAATTAGATGTTACATTAAATGCGAAGACTTAACTATTCTCATGAGCTAGCCAAGTCTTACAATGATTTATTAAATTTCTAAAAATGATATATATTACATTTGTTAATCAACAAAGGGATCTCTTAACAGAATTCTAATTACAGATTTGACTGAATAAATGAATAAAACTTGAAGCAGGCACAAAATCCTTAATTGTTAATGCGGGGCAAAGTGAAAGCTAAATAGCCTATCTGTCGGAAATTCCTAAACTTTCGCAGTAACTAACGCAACATAGATAAGTTTATGTATAGCCTGTAAGCCATTTGCATTCTAAAGCTTCAATGAATTAGCTAAAATATACATGTAACCTATTCATATCCCAGTAGGTAATAATGATTTGAAACTTAGTGTAAGCTGCACATTATTTGGCAGAATACAAGTTACATATATTTTTATATCAATGATTGATAAATAAGCAGATTTAAGAGCCTAAATTAGCATCAACAGCAACAACAATAAGTACTAGAGTGCTAATGCTGTCCATGACAACATTGAGTAATGTGGAACCAAATCAAAGCCGATGAGCAGAGTGATGGGTCCATAAACGGTGAGAGCCAAAATCCGGGTGGTAAGTCCAAGGAAGGGTACTAGCGGACTGGAGGTTTACGTATTGGTCTCAGTTCGTGAACGTTTGGTGGATAGGAAAAGTCAAAGAAAAAAGCTTTCAATCGTCTATGAAACTGTACGTAGAGTAGGAAAGGATGATCAGGAATAGATGAGGGGGTGCGCAGAGTGGAAGGAAGAGAATTCCAGATCTGTAGGGCAGCATGCTGGAAGGAGCGCCTAAACAGCTTGCTACGTGAAGGAAGGCTCGGTCTCTCTAGAGTAACTAACTTAGAGGACCTGGTAGACGACTGCCGGGAGGTAGGGTGCCCCACTTGTAGTAAATGGGACATGTAACTATTACCGGGAGTGATGATGGACTTGTACGTCCGAGAAACTGTCTTGTATAAAATGCGTTCTCTAATTTTGAGCCAGTGCAAGGACTTGAGGATTGGAGTGAGAGGAAGGAAGAGAATTAACATGAGAATATTTGGAGCTACGAAAGACTACACGTGCAAGGGAATTCTGAATGAACTACAATCTATCAATTTCGCAACTGGGAAGATTTAGAACTAGGGAGTTGCAGTAATCCAGTTTCGATTGCACGAGAGCAGCATCAATTGTAGTGGCTGTCTCGAGAGAAAGAAATGGTCTCATTGGACGAAGATATTGAATATGAAAGAAGCATGCCTGTGATGTTTAAGAATCGCTTTAATGTAGGCTATAGGCTATACTGTACTGCCTATCTGTACCCACTCCCTTCAAGACTTCTTCAATTGTAACTATTCATATATGAGATCATTGAATTGATTATATATCATTAAGTGTTATATAATTTAGGCCTACAAGTAGGCCTACACTAAATGCTAAATAATTAATCAATTTAAATAAGTTTAAATAGGCCTAGATGTTTCTTAAAGATAAATAATAATAATTGACGTGATACTTAAGTTATATCTTTAATTAAGTAAGTAATAACTTAGTTTACAATGCTTTATGTAATATTTTAGTTATTTTATTTTTGACAATTAGATATTTAACTAGACCAATAATAAATCACAGGAGAGGAACTGCTATTGATTTTCGAAATTAGTTAAGTTTTATGTGGTACTTTTATTATGACTACGACTAATATTATTATAATTTTGCAAGTTATAACGTTAGCGAAATTACATGTATATATATATATATATATATATATATATATATATAAATAATATATATATATATTATATTATATATATATATTTATTTGTATATATAAATATATACATGGAGGTCCTATCCATTATTCCAACAACAATAGTTATACAAGCACAGTATGAGGATAGAATTGGACAGAAAAGATACTTGCTTTGGACCGGGCCATTAGGCAGTGCACTGGAATATATATATATATATATATATATATATATATATATATATATATATATATATATATATATATATATCCTTATTTATTTATATATATATATATCCTTTATTGCAATATCAATAGGAGGTATCGGATACAAAAGCACAATGTATATACATTTATACAGTATAATAATTATACATTTTCAAGCAATTAACATACGGGCATAAAGCACTGACAATTTCTATTTTAATTGCTTCGAGAGCCTGGTGGATATGTAATTGATGACACTCGGTCCTGTCTTTTGATTTGTCTTGTATTTGTCAGGAAGAAATGAAATTAGAATCTGCAGACTTTTCCCAACAGGATAGGCTAAGTTGAAAACGTCTAATAATAATAATAATACTAATAATTAAGGTTTAACGTCCGTTTCACCATCCAAGGATAATGTCAGACTCTAGAATAATACAGAGCCGAATATCAATCTAACATTGTACTCTAAAGAACTTCTCTTTTTCTTTTTTGTTCTTGATCTAATTGATTTTCTAAACCCCGAAAAAGGCATGATAATTATGTTTTAGATCTCTCGCCGAATTTGTCCAAATATCAATTTTTTATATTGCTCAATTGCTTATTTCGAAAATTGCTATAATTATGATCCCTTGGGCATCATGGATAATGCATAAGAGCCAGAACTTCTATAAAGAACAAGATTGGAAAATAATTAAAATAATTTTATAAAGTCAACACATATTTTTCGCAATAGGACGATGTCTAGTACTGCGGATGGTTAGGAATCTAGAGACGTCTTTCATTCAATGCAGATTGAGCTTTTATAAATCCATGCAAATAATCCAGGTGCATTAATCAGAGCACTTTACAGAACAACCACTGTAAAAAAATCCCCGGGTACGTTATAATCAGTGCTTTCTCAACCTTCTCGTATTCATGAACCACCGTATAAAATGATTAATAATAATTACAACGATTTATAATAATACTCCATTTACCGATTCAGTGTATGTTCAATATGTTGCCCTAGAATTAGCTCGTCCACGATTCAATTCCAAAGATTTCTGCTGGCCTCTGAAGCCATAATTACAAACTCCATGAAGCTAATTAATTATCTGTCAAACTCGTCTTTTAGCCTATGACTTAGACGTATATATATATATATATATATATATATATATATATATATATATATATATGTATGTATGTATATATATATAATATATATACTTGTATATATATATATATATATATATATATATATATATATATATATCCAGTACTAATAGCGTAGTACTATAATATCCCGCTTGCAAGGATTTAGATTTCAATTTGTTAATTAAAAACTGCTGCACTTCATAAATTTATTTAGAGATATAGGTTTGAAATAGATCTCTAAGTTTTCCTATGAGGCCTGCAGGCTTGATAACTGCATGCGATATTATACCCAAACTAAAATTAACAAAAGGTAGACGAAAATCGAAATCGCGAGAGTTCAATCCACCTCAGCTTCTGTTAAACCAGATATTAATCAAGGTGTTACGTCAAGATGAGACGTCCCTGACGTTGCCTTATGGCGAGGAACCGGACGCTAAATTCTTATTGATTGATTGTTTGATTGATTGATTGATTGATTGATTGAATACTGGCCGCTCTACTAATTTATTTTAATACTGAAAATGTCGCGGTCCACCAGCTGATCTCAAGTCACGGGTTGAGTACCGCTGATCTGTGGAATCTTTCTGCTCAAATTACATCCAGCTCTCTTCAATTCATTCCTCAGCATGTAATAGAATATCTGAGCAATTTCCAGCAGACAAACAAACTGGACAAAATTAGGATCTATCGAATTCTATTCTGTGTTTAGAAAGTCTAAGTTGTCTCAGGAAATACTTTTTTATTTCGTTTCAATCAAATCTGAGTATTAGTTTCAGATAGTTCTATTTAAAATCTGAACAATTGTGGTTTTAATTCTCTTGTGGTCTCAGTGTACTCAGTCGTCATCGTGTGGTGCTTTGGCGCCTGTTTGTGTAGAGTCTGCAAGAGACGTTCCTGGCATTGCCTTATGACTAGGAACTGGACGTTAAATTCTTATTGATTGATTGATTAAGTATTATAATTCCCAGTACAAGATTTAGATGGTGTTCTTTTAATTACTCTCAGGTCTATTAATCAGCAATGGAAGTAGAAATCAATGATTTTATTCAATCCGCAAAAGTTTTAAATCCATGAATAGGCCTTGCCTTAAAAGGAACGAAATTTTATTAAATACTACAACAAAAGACTCTCATATTGCGATTGAATATGGTGTGTGCTTTAAAGAGTGAAAGTTTTTAGCACTTCATATTAGAAAAGGTATCTGTTGCCTTGAAAAATA
This sequence comes from Enchytraeus crypticus, assembly GCA_905160935.1. Classification (NCBI taxonomy): domain Eukaryota; kingdom Metazoa; phylum Annelida; class Clitellata; order Enchytraeida; family Enchytraeidae; genus Enchytraeus; species Enchytraeus crypticus. Next base: position 70,546 of record CAJHZI010000330.1, read on the forward strand.
TCTTTCACAAATGGATAGCTGCGGAACAATCAAAATTATGCTGAGTAAAGAAACTTACAAAAAATTATTTGTTTACCATAGACTGAAAGATTGTATATATTCCGTTGGACATAGAGGGCTTCGATTAGAATGAATTTATTATTGTTAGAAGGCAACACAATTTGTCTACTTTTTCATGAAATTAGAAAATATTGAGCATGAGCCTCGACCCGCTGAGACGGTAATAAAAGGGTTACTATCTTTTTATACGTTACAGAGTCTTTAGTGGCTAAGCCGTTTGCAAGTCTGCAAGTTGTCCGACTATGTATCAGTAGGTGCAGAGTTCAAATTCAGCGTTCTCCTAGTCTCTGACATATTTTGAGACAGGAAACTGACGTTAAATTTGGCCTTAGCAAAATACACACATGACCAACATACGATTATATGCCCTAAGCCCGTGCAGTTGTCTTATGATAACATACATTATAGTGAAACGATCAACTATCTTAATATCAGTCACTTTTATTATCACGCTTTAAATCCGTCAGGCAGTTTATTCTATTTTACGTGTAACCAGTCCAGTAAATGTCCAAGATTTTACTCTCAGATCAGCGCGCCCGGAATTCGAATCCAAGAGTTCAATTCACCACAGGATGTGTCATTTAAAACTTCTTGACGTTATATACTGTATATAGACCGCTAATCACTACGCTATTGAGACTTTCTGTATAATAATAATATTCTAATATAATATATAATATTATATTATCCTAATATAATATATTTTGAGACATTTCTCATATAAGGTGACCTTACAAAATGGTTTAATCAACCTAGAAATAAAATACTTTAGAAATTACATGGTATTAATATTAAGTCAGGAAAACACATCCATACAAAGTAAATAATATATAAAGGACAAGACTGTAGCGTTCCTCGGTCAGTTGGCCCTGTTTATGGCCATAATACCGTATTTATAAACACCCGCTTGATAACATAACAGCACACTGAGCTAGAGAGCAGGGAATGCTTGCTTAAGGTAAGGAGAGCTTAAGAAGATAGAGTTGATTGGAAGAAATGTATGCTATGGACCTGCCGTTAGGCAGTACACTTAGAGAGTGAAGGCATCGTAGTCCAGCTACCGAATCGATCTACCGATATGTAAAGATAGTCTCATTTTTTAATATTCACTTCTCAAAGATCAAATACAATAAACTAGTTTAGTTTTCATATCTTGCTTTTAGCTAGCTTTTATCTAGTCTTTATCTAGTTTTTAGCTAGTTTTTATCAAGTCTTTATCTAGTCTTTTTATCTAGTTTTTATCAAGATTTTATATGGTTTTGATCCAGCTTTTATCTAACTTTTATATTGCTTTTATCTAGCCTTTATATAGTTTTAATCTAGCTTATATCTAGTTGTCATCTAGTTTTTATCTAGTTTTATCCAGTTTTTATCTAGTTTTATCCAGTTTTTATCTAGTTTTCCATTTCTTCCAGAGAGACACTTTTAAGGGGGAGTTCCACTATCGGCTAGGGTGCAGCGGATGTAGATTCCAGCCTCCGTGGTCAGGAGCTCCGTGTCCCTGAAGGGCGGGGCGTACCTACTGGGGGTCATGGCCTGGAGGGAACTTCCCCCTTGCCCCCTCCCCCTGCACGTCAACAAATTTCTCAGGTCGTCCTGAAAAAGTTACAAAATAACTTAGAATAACTCAGGTATTAACATCACAAAAATACATATTAAAGTTTTAAAATACATGTATTAACAAAAGAAAATGTTAATACAATTAAAATTAATTGCATTAACATTATTATTTATTACATTATTATTATTATTAATTAGAAAAGCCATCAAATATTAAAAGCTAAAAATAAAAAACAATATGGGATCATATTTTTCTGATCAACCTGTGAAATAAATGATATAGAGATTCGAAAGTTAAATTAATTATATGGCACCTACCTCTAGGTTTGCCTATACAGATTCAGTGCACTAGAATATGTTTGATTTTTCTATCAAAGCAAAATAAATGGAATAACTGATTCAGTTGAATAGAGAAATCGGGTAACAAGACAATCGATTATTTGAATAGAAAATAGGTTGCAATTTTAAGTTTAGAATTTTAATATTTTGTAGCACAATCGTGTCGAATCACAAGTCTACAATGAGCGCCCTGCGGGATAATCGAATTGAAAGAATATGAGATTAAATACAGGTTATTGAATGAGGAATAGTACATTGTATTGCATGTTTTGCAATCATAAGTGCAAAAAATTGTAGGTCTGCATGTAGCATATAGTATACATGTAGTAATGATAGTAATAATAATAATGAAACGATATCTATCACAATTAGATCACTATTAGATATCTATCATTCAATGATAGATATCACTTTATGATATCTCTCATTATATCTATCACTTTTAATACCACATGCTTAATCCGTTAGGCAATTTGGTCCATTTTCAATATAACCAGCCCAGTGAATGTCCGAGATTTTACTCTCAGATCAGCGCAGCTGGGTTTCGAACCCACGAGGGTTCAATTCACTTCATGATCTGTCATTTAAAACTTCGTGACGTCACCCTTACTTTATTAAGACATGCTACTTCTAATAGAACAGTTATTAAATTGTAAAAATGTACAGAATTGTGAAATAATAATTGCACAATATCTCAGAACTTTTAATTCCCGAGCCTACGAATCCTGAAATCCATGCATTACTCGGCAGCAAAAATTTTCCATGGGCTAAAAAGATGTTACAACACTAGATCATTAGGCAAATAAATGCTTTCTCGAGGTTAGCAGAGCCATAGGATTGAAAATACGACGTTAATTTTGTTGCCATTGCTATTATCTCTAATAATTAGGCTATCATTGTTCTTACAAATGTAAAACTATAGTTTGCAAATTGTTTCTATGCATGTGGAACTATAGTTACACTGATAAAGATTAAATGTGACGTTAATAAATGCAGCGACAGCATTAATTATTAAAACAATCCTAGTTTTTATGTAGTCATTAGATATCTATATAAAATCTAATTAAGATTAATATAGCTGTCTCCGCTCCTCGTTCTTCCTCGTATTTATTTCCCATCGTCATCATCGTTCCTCTATTTCTCATCGTCATCATCTTTCCTCTATTTCTCATCGTCATCATCGTTTCTCGTACTGGCTGGACTGTTGTCATAAGATTTTTGTCGTCTCGAAAATCTCTAAAGTCACGAGACTCCTAAATCATCGTCAAATTTTGCTCGACCATTTTAATTTTGTGCAGTAGGCAAGTAACATTTGTCGTAGGTCTAAAATAAGAAAATCATAAATAAATAAATATCAAAGACACTATAAAGACTGAGCTATTATAGCACACTGGGAGAGAGTGTTCGCCACAAATGCAGTTAAGTTACGTCGGGCTCGGTTAGTACCTGGATAGGCGGTCACTTTGGAAGACCTACTACTGGCAGGATTGAATAAAACGCTATTGTATATTGGAAGGTTGTTCTTAATCCATTCTGATAGCAATGCATAGTACTATAGCGTTTTTAGATAACGATTATTAATATTCATGTAAAAACGAAATATCGAACAAAAAATTAAAAAATAGTGATTTAAATAATAAACTCAGCAGCACGTGCTCTTGTCACGTGTCAGGAGTGTGCTACTATAGAAAATAAACTAATTTAATAACATCGTTTTAATATGAATATAAACTTGTTTGCGTCAATAATAGCAAAGCAATGACTCCGTAATGATTTCTTTTAGAGTAGTTAGTATCCAGTGTCCGTCAAACATCCAACTAAATATAGAAACTTAACACTAACTGCACAACAGGAAAACACTTTAAATTGTAATTATTCTGCAGGAACAGTTTCCGATCTGTCAGGTAAATTAGCTTACTTGTTAGTGCGCTAATCATAGTAATCAGGTAAAAGAAAGTATAAGATGAGATGTGGGTTTTTTAACGTCTGTGTAACTAAAGTCTTACACATTTATGGAATACGTTCTGTAGGATAAACTCTTATGTATATTTAACTGCTGCATATACTGTAAGTTCATGACAGACATGGATAGACAGGATAATTTTCTCAAGGAATGACACCCAGTAAATTTTAGTCTAAGCTGAGGAAGGCATAGGGGGCCCATCTCTTCATAAGCAGAATCCTCCATGATTAATAGTACATCAAAAGGAATGTTAGATGATTTAAAGAGACACTCGTATATGGTCATGAAGAGAAAACAGAAGACAGAGGGAAGGAGTTATATGCCATGGATCTGCCAGTGGGCTGTAACCTGAGAAATAGATAAGTTCCTGATAGGAACAGTTTTTAAGAATTAAAGTATATCATTTCAGTAAATTTATTCCTCAAAATCCTATTTTGTAAAATCCTCAATCGGCAAGTTACCAACTTCTTCAACATATGATTAATTCAACGGAAAGAACTTTTCATTTGATGCATAAATTAGCTTAGCAAATAGCAAAATTTATTAATAAAGTGAGGCATCAATTTCTTAATTTCCATTTCCAATGTATTCAAGATCCGGACGGGATTTTTTCTGTCCAGTCTTCATCCGGACTTGGGATTTGTCGTAATTATGCGAGTTTTCAAATGGAACACAGACAACACTAGTAGCTGATGTAAGCTAGCATTGTAGTGGATTAGGACTTGTTTTATGTACCCCCCTTACCTTCCTCTGATGTGCATGCTTGACAGAAGCACGAAAATTTCATTGTAAGGAGTTGCAATGAATAATAGAATAATAATACTATAATACTAATATCATAAAAATATATTATATAATAATAAATAATAATAAATATATATGATAATATTTATATAATAATAATAGTAATAATAATAATAATAATAATAATAATAATGAATAATATAACAATAGTGAACAAAAACACGGAAGAACACTTTCATTGTGTCCCTTCTAACGGCACGCCTATGGCACATAATTCTTCGAGTCAATTCTATCCTCAACAAGCAATTTTATCTCTATATCCGTAAAATAAAATGTTATTAAATTACTGAATATCCTTTAGCTCGGTCTTCCTCTAACTATGTTCCTTGGATTCAACTTCTATGGCATCTCTCTTGATGGAGATCTCCCTTATAAGTCCCAAACAGCTTTTCATTCTATTTTCTATCACATTTATTAACTGATTATCCCTACCGACTCTTTCTAGAACTTCTTTCATTTATAATTTTGCTATTCCAACTAATCTTTTATTTTTTCTCTTTCTCGTAAGTACAGTTCCAATGCCTATGGTTTTCTGATATACCCTCTCGGTATCGTCCATTTCACATCCGTACAGCAGTTACGGTTCTCTGCAATGTTTTAACAACCTTTATATTTGGGATTTTCTAAATACCACTTATTTGAATTCCTTCCCCATTCTAAAGATCTGTTTTGCCTGTGCAATTCAACATTCCACATGTATTTCCGTGTCGTACTTTGATCTTCCGTACGGATGTTACCCAGATATTTGAAGCTTCTCCTCTGTACTAAACATTGTAAACACATGCGGTATGTCATGTATGTAACTATACGGAGTAAAACAAAAAACAAAAAGACGTGTATTTGATACTTCCATACTTATAACTCGTGGACACTCTCGTCATTAATGTCCTTTCTAGATTAATATTCGTACCATATTTAAATGCCGCAACATTTAAACCAACCAATTCCAGCAAGTATTCTTTGATTATCTGGGAGGAGCCAGTGGTGATGTCGGTAAGATATTCGACCGCGGATCGGTATGTGCAGGGTTCAAATTTGGGGCTCGCTCATCACTGACATAGCTTTCGTATGAGGAAACAGACTGTAAAATTAGCCTTTTTACTTTATCTGCAAAGAGCCTTAATACTAAAATACAAATCATAATAAAGAACACAGTGAATCTCATTGCTTGGACGTCCCTGACATAGCCTTATGGCGAGGAACCCGACGTTAAATTCTTACTGATATAAATTCTTATTGATTGATTTATGGATTGCTTTGACTGATAAGTACCCTGAAGGCGTCGTTGAGGGCGCTATAAATGATTGGGTTGACGAAGCTGTTAGCCATGGCGAGCCAGTGGACGCAGCAGTACAAGAGAACGTAGAAGTTCTCTGTGGTGATCTGACTGAGGAGATCGGCTGAGGCATTGAAGTCCAGAACCAAAGTGAAGATGTGCAGGGGCATCCAGCACAGAGCAAACAACAACACAACGGCCGTCAACACTTTGATCATCTGTCAAACATAACAATTCATCAATTGAGTGACGTCATCACTGGATGAAGCACACAAGCCTTAAGGTTTCGAAACAATACCTAATTTCGGATTATTTTTGTAAATGTGTATATATTAACTTTTGAAAACACACCTCTTCCCACCATAGACTTTTTTCTTCTTGCATGATTGTTTTTTGATCACCGGATCGGCATCGTTCAGGATCTTTTTCTTTCTCTTCAGCACGTGTTTTTTCAGATCGTTTGGATGAATCGATTTGTGGTGAAATGTGATGATGGGACGTCCCTGACATCATCCTTGTATGAGGAAACGGATGGTAAACCTCTATTATTATTGCTAATATATATTTAAGCCTATGTATATAATATATAGGCCTATATATATATGCATATACATACACGTATACCAATACATATGTATGTATAATAGACATACATCTGTATACATCTATATACTGTATATTCATTTCTATGCATATACATGTATATCTACATTTATGTAAAATGTATAAGCATTTGTGGTCACAAATGAAAGTTTAACGTCAGTTTCCTCTATTTATAGCATATCAGTGACGAGTCAATCACTTGAACCCTGCACATACTGGTCAGCAGTTTAATATCTAACCAGTCATGCAATAGACACTGCGCGGAAACAGACGTTAAATTTATCTTAATTGATAAAGCAATTAAGATATATAAATATAAAACTTTCTTGACTAAACTTCAAAGTTAGCATCTGCATTCACATAACATATCATAACATAACACTACAGAGTCAGGAAACAACTGCTTGTTTAAGACTCCAAAAACCTTAATTAGCACCAATAATAATAATAACCAATACTTCAGTATAGGCTAAGACTATATTGAAGGGATCTTCATAATAAGGGATCCTATCAGAGGCAGTTCTGCAGGCATCCTGCTCATCAGGCAATTACTATCCAGTCAGGACAATCCGTACAAATATAAAATACACGATATCACTATAGCTTATTGTAGATTGGAAGAAATGAATTCGCGACCATGAAGAGCGCAGAGTGCATTGAAATACAAATCACGCATGGAAAGCAAATTGCTGCAGAAATTAATGTTCAAGCAGTTTACATCAACAGATCCAGCCACTCTTTGGCGTGCTTGTGACAGCTACAGGGGCGTATACAGCTACTACAACCCTGTGGCGTGTTTGTGACAACCACAGGGGCGTCTAAATTTCATCTCAGGACAGTTTTTGACAGCCACAGGGGCGTTTACCGCTATTATCATATGCCCCTATGCATGGTAGTAGTGGCATTGGCCTCCCCTACGACCATTGGCCGCCCCTACGACCATTGGCCGCCCCTACGACCTTGCGATGTGCTTATGATGGCTTCAGCAGCGCTATTTCAATGTTCATAAGCCCCTATTCTCTCTAACAGATCTCGTAGGAGTATGTGCGATTAAATTAATCTGCAAAATTTTATTTAAATAAATAACGCCTTTCTCTTTCTGTCTTTGTAAATACCTCTCTCTCCCTTTCTTTATCTCTCTCTCTCTCTCTAGATATATATCTCTCTTAGTGCACTGCCTACTGGCAGGTCCATGGTATATAACGCCTCCACTCTTCTCTGTCTTCCGCCTTCCTCTTCATTTCCACATATGAGTGGGTCTTTTAAGTCATCTAACACACCTAATCTCGGCCTGCCCCTGCATCTTTTTTCTTCCATTCTACCTTCTATGACCTCTTTCAATAGACTTTTCCCCCTCAGAATGTGTCCTATCCATCTCTTTTCCTATTTCTTAATACATTTATCAACTGTCTATCTGTGCCAACTCTCTCCAGGACTTCCTCATTTGTAACCTTTTGAGTCCAGCCAGTCCTCTCCATTCTTCTCCAAATCCACATTTCCAATGCATCCAGTTTCCTAATATCTTCCTTCCTTAAGGTCCATGTTCCACATCCATGCAATAGCGTGGTCCAAACCAAAGTTTTCACTATCTTTATCTTTGTGTATTTCTTTAGACTTTTTGTTAATAGTTCTTTTCTACTACTAAAGGCCGCTTTTGCTTGTGCAATCCTACTGCATATTTCCGTCTCACATTTCCCATCATCGGTTTTAGTATGACCAAAATATTTGAAACTCCTTACCTGTTCCAATTTCGTACCATTTATTGTGATATTAATTTCACCTTTATTATTAGACACTCTCATAACCTTGGTCTCTTTTATATTAATCTTCATGCCATATCTTAGGGCCGTATCATTCAGCCTATCCATTATCTTCTGCAATCCAATCTCGCTGCCCGCTACCATTCCTAATATATATATATATATATATATATATATATATATATATATATAAGTTATCTAGTATATATATATATATACTATATACATGTATATATATATATATATATATATATATATATATATATATATATATATATGTAAGTTATCTAGTTGTTGGTCATATGCATGTAATTAGTTAGTAACTAAAATTATTATTACTAGGTTCATAACCTAAATACTCTATAAATATAACATTTAAACCGTAGGCGTTCGTAGTTTCCAGTTGTGCAGAATTAATTTAGTTACGCAGGTTAACGACCGCAGTGTTTTTCTCCACAAATTCTCCGCCTCGTTTTTCAAGAAGATTTCAACATACGTCTCACTTTTCTGTAGCACAAAGTTCATAATTCAGACACAGCAACCTATCGGTTAATTTAACAAAAATACCTTCCACGTCATTGAACTTGAGTTGACGTAATTATCTACTCAAAATTCAAATAACTGTTTGGATAAGTTGGCTGTCATAAACGGAAACGTAGGAATGAATGAGTATATCTGAGCCAAATAAATGAAAGGCTTTTGTATGGATGAAATATGACTTGATTTCACTACAAAACTACCGATGGAGAAATTCTATCTGAGATTTATGAGATTTCTGTCTCATTATTTCACTTGATGAATTAAGACCCAACTGAACGTATAAACTTGGTTTTTCCGAGTACACTTGGTGGTGCCAGGCCGATGGATAACCAACGTTGATGTTCCATTTCCTATCTAGTCCCCTCCGTGTCGACCCCGAATAGGGATGATCGGGTCGCTAAATGGAAGATATATTTAGAAACGTGCGCAATAATAATATGCTTTCATAGTAATTCCAGTCGCTTTATCTATTTCTCTCTCTCTCTTTCTCTCTCTTTCTATCTCTCTTTCTATCTTTCTTTCTTTCTTTCTTTAGCTTTCGGCTATGTGGCTGGTTCGAGACAGATATTCTTACTCTGTTTTCGGTTCATTTGGAACACTCCAAAGATAAACGAGCTAATTTCTTCACAAAAGACTTCGTCATATCAACACCTAATCTAGTTTATAACTGAGGCAGGAAAATGTTCATTTCTGAGATGCCAGTTGTCTGCCTCAGTTCTTGCTTAGTTGTCTCTTACGTCACATGCAGTTTGTGAGTGACCTATTCTTCAGCGTCCAGAATTCAAAAGGAAATATCTTTTTGTATATTAGTTAATTTGTTTAAAGTTAATATTTTAAACCGTCGCTTTGTATATTATACAAATTCTGACAATTAAATTTTTATACGATTGATTTTAATTTGCATTTTTTCAAAAAACTGTATAAATCTTTTAAAGCAAAAAGTTTTTCATGTAATGCCATATATTGAAAGTGTTTAGAGGCCTTTTTGATTTTTTTAAACTTAACAATTAAGATTTACTCTTGTTTGTTTATTAACTAATGTAAAAGAAAATGTAAGCGGTAAAATATAATATTTGCTTCTTTTCTACGAGTTTCTACAATATCAGTCAAGTTTCCAATTACTTACTACTGACATACATTTTATGTATTTAAAACTTTTAGTTGATAGAGATAGGGAGAAAGAGAGAGAACGTTCAGTTTCTAACTCATTTCTTAAGAAAGATGCATAAGAACGATTCTTGATAAGAAAGACGGATAAGATGTAGGCCTATTTATCATAAAGATAGAACGATAGTGTAATTTGATTAATCTGAGTTTGTCAGAAATCACTAATTTAACAAATTCATAAATTTTAAAATTCTACATATAGATAGAAGTAGTATGAAGGATAGATTGGAAAGATTTAATATCTAATCCAATTGGAGGTCTGACAGACAGTTTAGCTACAACTCTTTGACTAGGAACCAGCAATAATTAGTCATTCTTCTGTAATCTGAATCCAGGGAAATTGCTTCTAGAAAATTCAGTCATTCAAGACCTCTAAGTGCGCATTGGAAAAGCTTTTAAGAAATTGTGTCATCTTATAAGGAGCGAAATAAGAAGCCATAATTTATTTTATTTGTCAGATCTTGAAAATTCTTAAGGTTTAAGCATTTGAGACAACTAAATATTTCTTACTCAATTAACTAAGAATCTCACACTCTAATTGAATTATTTCTGTCAAAATGAACAGTTTCTGTTATATATATATATATATATATATATATATATATATATATACATATATATATATATATATACATATACATAGATATATATATATATATATATATATATATATAACAGAAACTGTATATATATATATATAACAGAAACTGTTCATTTTGACAGAAATAATTCAATTAGAGTGTGAGATTCTTAGTTAATTGAGTAAGAAATATTTAGTTGTCTCAAATGTATATATATATATATATATATATATATATATATATATATATAGAATTATGCATATTTAGCTAATGTATAATGGTATAATTATATTTAATATAATATACCCATCTCAACCAAAGAGTTTATAATTTCGCTCTTAGCCAGTGAAATGTTCTGGAAAGAGGAAACCTAGACGCGGACTTAAGTGCTTCTACAGTTACGCAGCGGTCATATATAATTTCTTACAAATACTGACGCTATATGTATGTATATTGTGTATGTTTTAACAGAGAAAAGGTGCAAATTGACTAGTGATTAGTCCAACTTGAAAGTAGGCCTGTTTTCCTTCGGCTTTGACCAATACAAAAGGTTCAGTTTACCAACAGTTCTGCTGAAGCATCTAAACATAATCCCGGCAAGAAATCCGTCATATAATTGGATTCAAAATTATCTGCTATTTGAGATGCTGTTCACTAATTTATAGATTTCTAGAAAATTCCTAAAATTATATAAAGGGATTTCTACGAATCTATTCTCTTGTGATGTTTTCGTTGAATGCTATTCGGAACCCAAGACTCGCTGACCGCATTTTATCATATTTATGAAATAGGCCTATTTGAGTTAAAGAAATAGTGGTAGGCTTATTTTTTATTAAATCGACCAATTCATAGCCTAAACTATATGGCTCAATAATTGCTCCTATAGTATATCAGTAAGACTTTTGTAAGTAGGCTTTGTGAAAGGCAGTAGTGAGCGTGTTGGTTTCTTGCATTAGTCAATCGCATGAACCAATGTTATCAGTCAATGAAACAATCAATAAGAATTTAACGTCCGGTTCCTCACCATTAGGCAATATCATGGGCGTCTCAAGCAGACACTACACCTACAGATGCCAAAATATTGAAGAGAAAGTAAGATTAAAACAGTGCAAATCCGTGATCCGATGTATGAGAGTCAGAAAATAGACTTATGACGAAGATAGTTCGGTTATAACTTATAAGCTTGCAGGACTAATACATTTACAAGTTAGAACTTCTTGTGTCAGAGAATTGCACAATGTTTGAGCAGAAAACATGAAAGAACGACTGCCAATGAGAGATCAAATGTCCGGTACAGTACGAAGCTTTTTACTGGAGGAGCGAAGATTACGAGAGAATTGATAGAATGATAAAAAGGTCTGATAGATGGAATATACAAACGTCTGCAGTAGATACGTATAACAACAACTCTTCGGGCTTTGACAATCTTATATATATATATATATATATATATATATATATATATATATATATATATATATATATATATATATTTGAATTTCATATACCTTCCCTAAACTCCCAGTTTCTTATTAAGTCTAAACTCAATGTTCGATAATATGAATTGTTACACTGATAATTATTTGCAATGTCCTCTATGCCTTCACACAGATACGCAATCAATCTTTACTGCAATCTTGCAAGTTAACGGGTTGATTAAAAACTTAGAAAATCATCGACTCATTCCGGCAAGAAATCAATCAGTGTGTCACTCAAATCATGAAGTCGCGAAAGAAAACACCCAATCATGATTTAGATTTTCGAGACTCTAAAATTTCCGCTCAGTGATAAGATTATCTCTGAAGGTACCAGCGGTTGCCAGAGGAATACCTAAGTGGTTGCCATGGAAATACCTTAGTGGTTGCCATGAAAATACCTAAGTGGTTGCCATGGGAATACCTAAGCGGTTGCCATGGGAATACCTAAGCGGTTATTATGGGAATACCTAAGCGGTTGCAATGGGAAAACCTAAGCGGTTGTCATGGGAATACCTAAGCGGTTGCAATGGGAATATCTAAGTGGTTGTCATGGGAATATCTAAGTGGTTGTCATGGAAATATCTAAGTGGTTGTCATGGGAATATCTAAGTGGTTGCACTTAGAATACTTAATTGGTTGCCATTGGGATACACAAGCGTCTGTTATATGGAACCAGGGATACACAAGTAGTTTCCATGGGATACTAAAATATCCAAGATGATTCCATGAAGCAACGCCAATGGTTGCCATGGGGATAGACAAAAGGTTGCCATGAGAATACATATATCAGTAGTTATCATGGAATGCCTGGGAAAACATTTTTAAGGTGACTCCAGTTATTGTAAATCAGTAACGCAGCTGAAATTGAAGTCCGATACGAAGTCCTTATTGATTAATGACCCGAGTGTCTGCTCTCAGCCGTTACTCTTGCCCGGAGGATATGAGAGTGTGTACAGTATTGGAATTAGGAATTGAAAACTATGAATAATGCCGTTGACGCGTTATGCAAAAATAACACGAACAAACTCAATTTTAACCTAGCATAAACGATCTCATGAAATTACAGACTGGAAGTTTATATGGATATATAAAAACTTATTCACACAACATCAAATATAATGCATGCAATAAAGTACATGTAATGTTATGCATGTTCATAAACAATTTCATTACAGTGCTATAAAATTAATTTCCTAACAAACATAATAGTCACAAATGCTTTAAATCGTAATATCTACATTTTTTAACAATTTAAGCTATTTGTGACAATTAAAAAATTTAATGTAATTATACTAGTTATAATTAAATTCCAAAAAATGAAACGTAATTATAACTATATTCCATAATGTAAAATAACAACAATTAAACTTTCAATTGCGATAGTAATAGATGCCAATATCGAGCACTAATGAGACAAAAATCAAACCGTCGAGAAAATTAAGATCCAAAAGCGGCAAAAAATAACATTATAATGTAATTAATATCTATAAAAATTTAATTCTTGCAACATAAGTTTTGATAGGTTCAATTATTCAATCCTACGCTTACTCAGCTAAGGAAGGCATAGAGGCCCACGTCATCATAAGCAGAATCCTCCAAGAATAACGGTTTATCAAAAGGAATGTTATAAACAAATTAAACATCCGCTCGTTTGTGGATATGAAGAGAAAGATGGAAGATAGAAATGCGTATAGGACCTGTACTCATACATAACGCCTATACAATAGGCGTTATATACCATGGACCTGCCCGTAAGCAGTGCACTAAGAGAGAGAGAGAGAGAGAGAGAGAGAGATAGATAGAGAGATGCTATCTCAAAAAGAACTCCTACAAACCTTTTTCTTAGACCGGAAGTGGTTTAGATCCCGCCTCTCGTGGGCATTCCCTGGGGCAGTCTGTTTCCACACACGACTGCTCACGACGCCGTATGTCACACTGATGAGAGCCAGGGGCAGGAGGTACGTGGCGAGGAACACCACGACCGTGTAGCCTCTCCGCCAGTAGTCGATCGGCTCCGGCCACTGTTCCGTACAGTCAAGGGCGGCCTGAGAGGAGTCGAACGTCGAGCGGCGCTGTGGTAATGTGGAATAATATAATAATAATAATAATAATAATAATTACCCCAGGTTCTTTACACCGGGGTAATAAAAAAATAAAAATAAAAAATAATAATAATAATAATAATAATAATAATAATAATAATAATAATTAATAAAAATAATAATAATAATAATAATAATAATCAATTCTCTACTCTGGGAGGTCCGTGCTGGCTGCGTTTGTTTACCTTTCGCGCACTTAACATTGCTTTTTCGCGATTTTTATTATTTATTAGCCAACCCCAGCCCTCGTCATTCTGCCAACAGAAGGATTGAGCTTCAGTAATTCATCCGCTCGCCAAGAGTTTTTCGCTTTTTCTGCCATTTCGTCAAAATTTGGAGTCAGTTATGAGCTACAGGTGTGAATCTGTTTACAGGATTTCCCAAGGCTATAAATAGACTCGATATTCACGGTGCTGTTTATAACTTCACGCTTGAATGCCGCCTCGCAAGCATACATGGTCTCTGTCTCAGGATGCTAACAAGAGAAACGGTACTTGCAGTGTGTGCTTAGAAGTGTTTCAGTTGCACATTAGAGACGGGTCTGTTCACCTACATGGCCCCCGTGACAACCAGTGCCTACGGTCTCACAAGCCCCCAATTGAAGCTCAGGGGACATTCTCATCACAACGCTCCTCTAGTGATGTAAGGGATGAGGACCACCATCCACCCGTATTTCCATCAAACAGCATCCCCCCGATACGCCATCCTTCTGATGCAGCTACAGTATTTGCTCATCCCAACCTTACCAGTGGTACTATCAAGCATATTCCTAAATCTGTTCGAGCCACTTGCGCCACCTACTTGATAAATATACTTGATAGAATCTCTAAGTGCGTGGACGACTTAGAAGCATGGAAATCTCTTCTTGCCATTGGCGAAGACATATTGCTAGCACCTAAAAGAACAGGGAAAAGGCACAATATGGCGTCCTTGATTCGCAAAAGAGTGTCCGGGGTGGAAGTTCCTGTTTCAGATGACGAAAGAGCGAAGTTTCGCAAATCTTCCAGGCCGCGTACTCCTGAGGAATCCCTCCGATCCATAGTGACCTCAAAGATCGAAGACGGAAATTTAAGAGCAGCCGTGCGAATCCTGTGCTCAGAAGAGTCGCTGGCCCCGAATAATGATGAAACTTACAGAGAGCTGAGTCTGAAACATCCATCAGCGGACAGTACACCCCGAAGTCTTCTTAGCTCAGCCTCTCCCCAAGCGAATACGCTCCAAGTCACTGAAGCGGAGGTAATGAAAGCCGTGAAAAGTTTCCCCGCCGGTTCTTCTGGGGGCCCGGATGGTCTGAGGCCACAGCACATCCTGCAGCTGGTGACGTGCCCCATAATGGGCAGGGAGACTCTAACAGCCATTACCGGTTTTGTAAATCTCCTTTTGCTGGGTAAATGTCATCAGGAAGTCAAGCCGTTTCTTTTTGGAGCCAACCTGATTGCTCTGAAGAAAAAGACCGGCGGGCTTAGACCGATTGCTGTGGGCTACTCTTGGCGCAGGATCGCTGCCAAATGTGCTAATTCCTTCGCCCTAGACAGGCTCTCAAACTCTCTTCAACCTATCCAGGTAGGCGTGGGTGTCAAAGGAGGTTGTGAAGCCGCCGTGCATGCCACCCGACGATTCATTAGCAGCATGCCAGACGATTGGGTAGTGGCTAAACTGGACTTTTGCAACGCTTTCAACTCCCTGAAAAGGGTTCCCATGCTAGAAGCTGTAGACTCTTCACTACCTGAGCTGGGGCCTTTCTGCCGTCTGTCCTATGAAGACCCAAGTGTTCTACGTTTCGGTCAACGGGTGATCATGTCTAGCGAGGGGGTACAACAGGGTGACCCTTTGGGCCCTCTCCTGTTCAGTTTGACAATACACCCGTTGCTCCAGTCGCTATCTTCTTCTCTGAAAATAGGTTACTTAGACGACATAACTGTGGGCGGGGTTCTACAGTGGCGGATGATATCTCAAGGCTGATGGTTGCGGGAAAGGCTTTGGGGCTAAGCCTGAATATAAATAAATGTGAGCTCATTACCACTCGATCCGACAGTAACTTTCCGGCCATCAATTCATTCATTCGTGTAAAGCCTGTCGAAGCCAGTCTACTTGGAGCTCCATTGCAGACGGGTCAAGCTATGGATTTGGCTCTCAATACTCAGTGCTCTAAACTAGAGAGAGCCGCGAGCCGGTTGAAGCTCATCTCCGCACACGACGCTCTAACGATATTGCGGAGCTGTGTAGGTTCTTCAAAACTCATATACATATTGCGTGCCTCTCCATGTGCGGGTCATCCAGCATTGCAGAATTATGATTCCATCATGCGAAAGTCGCTCAGTAGCATCGTTAATATTAATGTTAACGAAGCTCAATGGATTCAGGCTAGCCTGCCAATATGCTACGGAGGATTGGGTATACGCTCTGTCTCGTCGCTGGCACCTTCTGCCTTTTTGGCTTCAGCCGCGGGGACTGGCGTTCTACAGGATTCAATCCTTTCCGGATTCTTTCAAATTCCCGACTTGGAGATATCCAGGATTCAGGGCATTTGGACTGCTCTGTCCACATCCGAACCTCCAATCGGTATGACGGCTAATAGCATGAAGGCTTGGGACTCAAAGGTCACTACTGCTTTGCACACGGAACTCCTTGCGAAGCCACTTTTGCCACAAGAAAAGGCGCGGCTGCTCGCAGTGTCGGCCCCCCCATAGTGGAGACTGGATCAAGGCTTTACCAATCTCATCATGCGGCCTCCGTCTGGACGACGAAGCAGTCAGAGTCGCGGCCGGTCTTCGTCTGGGCACTACCTTATGTGAGCCACACAACTGCATTTGTGGTGTCTCAGTCAATGCGTTAGGCATTCACGGCCTGTCGTGCAAGCGTAGTGCCGGCAGAATCAGCAGACATCAGTTCATAAACGACTTGATCTGGCGCGCCCTGAGTCGAGCGAATATCCCAGCCATTAAAGAGCCCCTGGGATTGATCCGCACTGATGGTAAACGTCCAGACGGTGTCTCTCAAATACCATGGGCAGAGGGGAAGTGTGTTAGCTGGGACGTCACTGTTACGGACACTTTCTCCGTTAGCAATCTCGGCCTTTCTTGCGCTGCTGCTGGTGCTGCAGCAGAGGCCGCGGCTAATAGGAAAACTCTGAAGTATGCCGAAATCTCTGGCAACTATATCTTCATGCCTATTGCCTTTGAGACCCTGGGGCCCATCAACTCTCTCGCATCAGACTTTATTGACGAAATAGGCAGGAGGACCAGCGCCATTACTGGTGATAAGCGCGAAAAATCTCTTCTGTGTCAGCGACTGTCTATTGCTCTCCAGCGATTCAATGCAGTCTGCTTCAGTGGCACTTTGGCTAAAGCGGCTTCCCAGAGTGCAGAGGAATTATTTTAATCGCTTTTTTAAATAAAAAGACTTTTAATTAAATAAAGTCTCTTTTATCTTATTTTTTAGCCCTGGGCCCTTTACAGCCCAGGGCATTAAAAATCATAATAATAATAATAATAATAGGCTTTCCATGACTTTGCAAAGATTTAATGCAGTCGGCTTCAGCAATTCTTTTAAGCCGATTGATGACCTAGAGTAGCCGGGCGGCGATTCAGCACGTATTGCTTGAATCGTTTGTATCAAGCCCCAGGTTCTTTACACCGAGGTATTTAAAGAAAAAGAAATATATATATATAATAATAATAATAAAAGTTTAACGTCCGTTTCCTCACCCAAGGATGATGTCAGGGACGTCCCCAAAGTTACACGTCACTACAGATCAATTCACTCAGACCAATCTGCAAAAGAAATGTGCTGAGGAGAAGTAAGGACCTAAACGAAAGTCAGTCCGGTGATCACAAAAATTTGAAAAAATTAAATAATAATAATATGGAATAATTACAATTGACCTTGAAAGACGTTTGAATATATAAATTATTTATATTCTCTATTCATAATTGAGCTAGCATATTAAACTTTGTTATTATTCGTCTACGTGTGAATCTATCAGTAAAGTTTTAGCATGGTGATCAAAATAAGATGGCTAATTACATGTATATATAATTATCCTATACAATTAGACAAACATTGTATTTGATGCGACAGAGTTAATGATCTCAACTCTAATTCGATTCACTCTTAACGCGATGTAACTCATTTATAAAAACTGATTTCGCAGACTTTACAAAACTACAACACTCAAAGATACACAGAGAAATAACATTTATCAGTCTTGCAATAATGTGGCCATTAATTTCGTTTGAACGAAAGCAAATTAGTATAATTTCAAAAGGTTTTGTTATGCGCATTGGTACCAATTTCCTAGGACGACTATACTTCTAAAACTCAGTCATTTTGTAATCCATACACGATCCGACTTTAAATGGATGGTTTGGCTCGGCTGCCTCCAGTCCACGTCTTATATCTCGTAATGAATCTCCCGGGAACCGAACCGAGACATTTGGCTTGAAAAATTCCGAAAAACATAGAAAAACTACGCCACCTAGGCAATTTACTAGGCTGGGCAATATATTTTCAGTAATCGCCGGAGAGTAGTCATATTGCATGAGTTTCATAAAATGCTGGAACTTTTGTTTAGCCCAGTTTAGAGTTAAGAACGCATAAAGCTTAAGTCTGATAAGGCCCCTGGGTTAAGAATGTCCTTGAGGCAAACACCCTCGCAACTTTCGATCTACAAAAATATCGGTAGATTTCCTTTTATTTTTAAAAATTACAATTCTGATATGATTGAATAAAACATCAGAGAAGAAAAAATTAATCCCTACGACTACTTGTTACATCAGTTTGAACTTCAAGATTAAATACACTATTTTTTATATGGTATAGTTAACTTAAGCGGTCCTGAGGAGGAAACGAAAGATGAAGAAAAACGTTTAGGCACTGTATACCATGGATCTGCCAGAAAGGCAGTGCAATAAGTGAGACACGCAAAGAGAGAGAGAGAGAGAGAGAGAGAGAGAGAGAGAAATGCATTTAGTTCTTCAATATTAAATATTTTAATCCATTAGTTACTTAAATGATGGTATGGAGTGAGTCTGTGCTATCTAACTTACCTATCTAGATGGTTTAGGTATCTCAGTTTTATCACTTAAATCTTAATATTTTTGTTGCTAGCAGTTTAAGAAGATAATTGAGAAGAGATATTTACTAATGAAGTGATGATATTAATGAAGATATTTAAAGTCATATGCTCGATGCTGTTTGAGTGATATGCGCAGAGTTTCGTAGATGCGCTTATGTGATATGGGAATTTCAGAGAGAGAGAACTATGTTTTATTTCAAAAATACACTCAAATATGCACACACACTAGGCCGTCAAAGAGGTCTAAAAACCTATCTAGATGATCACCCATCATGCATGCACAAAAGTACAAACTAAAACATGAATATGCAAATGAAAAATGAAAAAGCAAATCAACTCAAAAATGAATGTTAAACTAAAAAAGAACAAAGCAAATCAACTCAAAGAATAGAAGCAGTGTGCACATAAATATGCATAAAAATGCACATACATGCAAATAAACATATGTACATAAACATAAACAGAAATCCATATTCAAATAATCTCATATGCACCTAGTACTAAGTAGAAATTTTCGTATACCCAAAAGTTAAACGTTTAGGCATGAAATTATAAGACATACCAACAAAGATATGGAAAAAACAAAATTACCTCTAACAAACACTACTCAAGCAATAAACGAAGATAATTTTTGAAGTTAGTTATAAACAGTTTTAGTGAGCGAGAGTTACGAATATCCATAGGAATTTTGTTCCATTCGAAGACACAGTCATAAATGTAAGATTTAAAATAGGCAGAGTTGGCATTAGAGTATATATAGTTTGTATTTGACAGCGTGGTATTATAGGGGTGAGATAACTGTAGAGTATTGAATATATCTCTGACAACCGTTGACATTAAACCATCATAATTCAGACACTTATAAACTAGTTTACAAATAGATAGTTTATAGAGTACTTGATTTGGTAAAGTTCTATAGTTTAAATATAGTTTATTCACATTATAATATTTACTTCGACCTTGCAATGTTCTTAAAACTCTATTGCAAGAGACATGAAGTGGACGTAGGAGCCTAAGAGATGATTTGCCATAAATTTAAAAAAACCGATCTTCAAGTCTACTTTACAAATTTCATTAGCGCGATATGAAATGAACTCATATCGCAGCATATGTTGTGTGACATGCGCGATATTTCTAAGTGTTATCTTCCAGTCAATGTTAAATGATGTAAGATTTCGCCCACGTAAGAGATTCAATACAAAAATTTAATGTCAAAATTAATGCTGAATATCACTTAAAACGCGTTATAATGTAAGCGCAGACGGTAATTGCTTTTTTATAAAATCTCGGCTGAGATGCTATTTTAACTTCAGTCAGCAATGTCAGGTCAAGTTAGGAGGCTTGACTTGAACTACATGAACGATTTAATGGATTCAAAACGTATAATTTTTCTGCGTTATGAATTTAACTGTAAATGAAAGGGTGACACAAATTATTATAGATCGATATCCTGTGAAGGTTATCTACGCCTTAAATTAAATGTTCTACTAATCCTAGAGTAAGCTTTTACTATCTAATTTTAGAAATGACATCCAATTCCCGTTGTACATTTTAGCTTTCGCCTCTAAGATAGAAGAACAAGAATATTGTACAATAGACTAATTTGCAGTTGGCCTGAAAATTGTTGAAAGTTTTATTTAGACTGTTCTCTTCCATAAACAGGTCGCCTTTTTCACTACTTCCTCAAATACCCTCTAGTTATACGTATAAACGCTTTTTAATTGCATTATATGGATAAAAACCGATTTTCAAGACTACTTTACATACATATTAAAGACAGAATTACGACCGAGGCTCGAAATGAAAACTAAGCCGGATTAGAAATCTGCTAATTTAGAGATAATAGTAGTTAGCTAATCGTGATGCTCATAGATCTTAGATTGATTGGATCTAAGTCTATTAATTTCGTATTTATCATTATTTTGGAAATGAATAATTGAAATTTTTTGTAGCGTGAACTGTATTTTACTAAATCGTAGCCTCTGTGGGCATGCGTCAAAGCCTTCGGGCCTATAAGTCCATTTTCGCGTCATTCTATGCATAGTGTACAGTGTCGTCGTGATTTTCGTGAAAATATAATATCTATCTATTTATCTACCTATGTATCTTTGTCAAATACAGATTTCTAAACCTGCTTAAAAAAACTGCAGATTTTTTTACCCTTTTATGTTGAATAAATTATGTCGTTGGTATTCTGCTAGTAGTAGTAATTGTATTATGGAATGTAGTATTGTATACCTAGAAAAAATACTGAAAACTAACAGTCTATGTAATAGCACCAGTATCCAGTTTAAACGATGTATATTTGTACACACAAATATACATTACTTAATATAATCAATTTATATAATATTATAATACAATATAATCTTACAATTTAATATAGGCCTAATCGCAAATATAAGATGTTTGTTCGTTTGTTTGTGCTGAAGTGTAGGCCTACTACCGTATAATGTTGTGAATAAAGATTATATTAAAATATGTCAATGGCCTAATCAAGCAAAACCTGAAGCAATTCGGCCTATGTAACAACGTGTATGTCTCTTTCTCATAATTTAAAATAAGAAAAGTGAATAGTAGTTTGCACATATAATATCTTAGTTGTCATTTAACTGAACAATTGCTTTATATGTCAAGGTCGACGAACCTTCGATGAACAATGTGTTGTAAATGTATTATTTGAATTGACTATGACATTTCCTACTCCACCAACTCAGCAAGATTTCTGCACTTCAAAATTAAATATAACAAATCAACTCCCTAGCGTCCACGACAATACTTGCCTGCAGTAAGAACGAGCAAGAAGCCTAAGTGCCAGCGTTTATAACCATTTTATTTTATTTTATTTTATTTTATGAAACTATATGCCATCTTTAGAACGACACCATTCTGTAGTGCTTAAGAAGAATCATCTCTACTGTAATTATTGACGTCATTTTCTTTAGTAAACTGAATTTCTGCAGAATAGTTGCAGTTTAAATGAAATATTAGCATGTTATAGGGCATTGGCTTTTATACATAAGATATTCGACCGCGGATCAGTATGCGCGGGGTTCAAATCCTGGGCTCTCCCTTCACTGGCATCGCTTTCGAGTGAGGAAACTGACGTTAAAATAAATTTTTACACTGAGATTAAATGGTAGACTATAATGCGAAAATGTTTAAATTTTAGGTGGCTTTGCATAAATTTAAATGAATTTATATTGCATTTTCAAATATAATATTAATACATTAAGTTGACCCATCCTTATAAATGTTTTTATTTTATTTTTAAAATCAAAATTTACGGTTTTAAGTTTTTCCTTAGGGAAAGTCAATCATACATAAAATGTATGTAATCTTAAATATGACGCAATATTGTAATCGACATGTAATATACTATAACTTATGCATTGTACAGTGTAGGGTAGGCCTACATCGTAATAAAGGTAGAAATGTATCGGGTTAAAAATAACACATGCTTAATGTCCGTTTCTTGTTCAGGAATAACATCATCGTCATCTTCACTTGAATCCCAGTTTAACTAGGGTCGGGATACGAATGGACTGTCTCAAATCCTCTCTGTCCTACATTATATCATCCATCAGTCAATCCCTTATTTGAGACTTTTCCATTCGTTTAAATTTTTGTGGTAATTTCTAGAGCCTAGGCGCTCACCAACCGAATGCCCTTTCTGACCTTTTTAGAAATACCAATGTCAAATGAATTCAAAATATTTACTTTTAATTTAGTAGAGCATTCGCGCTAAATGAAGATTCCTGGATTGTATTTATTTCAATCCTGAAGCAACGTATCTGACTGAGTCCTTTGAACTGAATCTTCACAGAAGCTAAACCTAATTTATGTCGCCCACTTTACAAACATTAAAGCCTTCGCGGCTCTATTTACATGGATTCCAGATCACAATAGTTTCCTAGAATGAAAGAGAACTACATCCTTGTTGTTTGAAGGCTGTCAAATCAGTTTCGGATAATTAATTTGACTTAATTCGTTTGCTAGCTTTCTAGATTTATCCAACGAAGCGTTAGATAAACAGTATTAAATGTAGACCAAAGAAACCTTTCAAAAGTCAATGTTGTGATTGAAATTAACATTCTCCTTCTAATTTCTACCACATGGTATGTTCAAGGCATATATTGGCGTTCATATTTCTGGTCCCTGAATAATAAGACACATTATAGTGAAATGATCAACTATGTTGATATATATCACTTTTAATACCACATGTTTAAACCGTTAGGCAATTTAGTCCATTTTCAATATAACCAGCCCAGTGAATGTCCGAGATTTTACTCTCAGATCAGCGCGGCTGGGATTCGAACCCACGAGAGTTCGATTCACCTTTGGGTCTGTCATTTAAAACTTCATGACGTTATCTACACCCTTAACCATTGCGCTATCGAGACTTTCAACATTTATCATTTCAATCGAGACATTTGAAGAATACTTGAAATGGTCTATTGTGATATATTTAATCTCCTCTTAGAACACTTTATTTACTCTCAGTGTATCCGCAATGACCTCAGCACAATGTGTGCATTAACAACAGAAAAATATCGTGGAAAATTGAATCATTCATAATTTTACAGTAATACCTTCGAAATAAATTGCTGACGTATTGAAAATTCTTTCATTTTATAAGAACGCGCATCATTTGATATACCCACGTCAAGGAAATTTAAGTCATTAATCAATTTCTTGAACTAAAAGAAGATATCAAATGTCAGTCTTCTGAATGCGTCATGAAAAGTAGACCAATAACATGAAATAGTGAAACATACGTTGATTGTATTATTATTGGCTGGAGCCAATGGCAATGTGGCTGCAGCCAGTGGCGATGTTGGTAAGATCTTAGACCGCGGATCAGTATGTGCGGGGTTCAAATCCTGGGCTCAGCCGTCACTGACATGGATTTCGAGTTAGGAAACTGACGCTAACATTAGCATTTATTATTATTATTATTATTATTATTATTATTATTATTATTATATGTACCTCCGATAGGTGTACATTAATATTTTTATATAATCTTGTTAGTTATAACCAATAGCAGAACTCTGACATTCTAACCTGAAATCTGACCGCTGTCTCACACTTGGTGGTTTGCTCGAAGCTATCGGATGAAGTTTCTCGAGTATAAAAAGAGACACAGCACGCTATAAACTGAAGAAAGCAACATTAAGACGTGATAATATCATCTTGAAAGCAATGATTTTGGTCTTCAATGGTACAGTAAAGTAATATGTAAATAAAAAGGAAGCATTATTTCGAGATAGTTTATCGCGAGTTGTGTCTTATTTTACTCTCTCAAGAAACTTCACTGGCTGGAGTCAGTGGCGATGTCGGTTAGATGTTCGACCGCGGTTCAGTATGTGCGCGGTTCAAATACTGGGCTCTCCCGTCACTGACGTCGCTTTCGAGTGAGGAAACTGACGATAACATCGGCATTTTACCAGCTTTAACTCAGTGCAGTGGTTTTTAAGAAGAACGGCCCCGAATTAGAATTGAATCATGACTTTTCACACAAGATTTAACGATTAAATATGATTTATAATAAGAATAAATCCCCGTGGAGTTGGTTTCACGTGTTGTGCTCGGGTGTGGTTGGACCACTGCAGAATATGGCAGCCGCAACATGTTGCGTGTACGTAAGAGGCGACTAAGGCAGGAGCTGAGGATGGCAAGAAGGGACGCATCTCACCGTGAAATATTTTCCCCAGGATTAAATGTTAAGTAATCCATCTAACTGAGGAAGACAACGGGAAACCATCTCAGAAGCCATATTTCCCAAGATATAGGCTACATAAGGTACGGATAAGGCATAGCCTTGTGAAGGGATTAACTTGTTGATCTAAGGAGTGCTCCTATGGAGCGAGAAGAGGACTTTGAGTATGAATATGTACCTTGAACCTGCCACTTGACAGTGCACGAAAGAGAGAGCGAATAAGAATAAATCTGGCTAATCATCATTACGTATTGTTCATTACTCCTCTCTTATTCCCAAGGTATCGTGTTGAAATTTAATACTGCAGACAGACGCAGCTGTGCAGTTCTCAAAGTTAAGTTTTGTTCTCAATTGCCTCAACGACCTTTGGAAACAACTTCATGACGCCAGACGGCTTTTGTCGTCATTATTTCACCAGGTCGCAGCCGTATACAGCAGTTTATTTGAGTTACGGCGTCTGCGCAATACGGAAATGGCCAGTTACCGTCACCGAGCCACAAAGATCTTCTACATCTCGACAGAATCGAGTGATTTATCATAATTCCGCTTCGCTTCGGACGTTTATAATAAGACGCTGTAAGTTCTGAAAGCCGAGAGAATCGATTACCAGGACGAATGTTCTCAACTACCGGTTGGTTGAGCGGGAAATGCTCGATACTTAGGGGATGGTGGTTTAGGATTCCAACAAGCTAATATTAACATCAGTTTCCTCACTCGAAAGCGACGTCAGTGACCGGCAAGCACAGAATTTGAACCCCGCACATACTGATCCGCGGTCGAATATCTTACCGACATCTCCACTGGCTCCAGCCAGGATTCCAACAAGAGCTTCTATGAGTTTCTTCTGTTTGGAGAAAAGCGTAAGTTTACCTTCGCTGTTTTTGTATGGAATGCCGATTATTTTGAGATCATCTTCCATTTTTAACATCCAATTTTGAAATAGGCGTAAGAAAAGGGCTTTCGGAGATCCGAACCGCCCAGTAAGGACTTTAAAATTTGCAGAAATAGAAATCACTATTGCTCATGGCATACCAATAAAAATGTCAGTATATCATTTCGACAATATTATCTTTACTAAAAGCTGGTTAAGCTGAGGTTAACGTCAGTTTCCTCATTCGAAAGTGATGTCAGTGACGGGCGAGACCAGGATTTGAATCCCGCACATACTGTTCCGCGGTCGAGTATCTTACCGACTTCACCACTGGCTCCAGCCTAAACTCATTCAGTTATCGCTGAGTTAAATCCGCATCTCCAAACCCTACTGGAGAGAATCTCTGGATGGAGAAAATTTCTGGATGCAGAGAATCTCTGGATGGGAGAATCTCTGGATGAAGAGAATTTATCCTCTCTAAAAGGAATGAGAGAGCGTGTTAGCATCATGTGCGTCAAATAATCGACATGTAACACCATGAAAGCCTGCACTGCCGAGTGAATGAAGGCAATCCAGCTCTCATGCAAACTCTATGAGTATTGCTACATAGAAAACCTTCCAACATTCCAGTTAATTCAATGAATTCAAGGTTTCACGAGGAAAGTTATAGGCCTATAATATATATATATATATATATATATATATATATATATATATATATAGTATATATATATACATGTATATATATTGTGTTTATATATATATACATATATAATAGGCCTATTATTATCCTCGTATATATATGTATATAAATACGTACAGATATATATGTATATATATATACATGTATATATATTTGTGTATGTATATGTATGTATAATATATTGTATATATAATATTTCAGTTAACTTAAGATGCATATATATTATGTTCATTTGCACTGCAAATGGTTTAGTGTTCAACATGACATTATAAAGCGAATCGTTGTAATTAAAAGCCACTTATAGACGATGAATTGAGAGGAAGCCACCAGTGTTCTGTCTCCAGTCAAGGATCTCCACGCGTCCACTCATCTATATTATTATATTAAGTGTTACAAACCAAAGTAATTTTTATATCAAATGATCTTTTTATTAAAGCACGTGCAGACTGTAGGCTTAATTGATAGAAGTGTAGTGTGGAGGCGTTATGGACTTGCCAGTGGGCAGTGCATTGAGAGAGAGAGAGAGAGAAAGGCGTATAGTGATAGGCCTATAAACTATCAGTACGTACTTGATATCATCTCCGGAAGTGGAATCGGAAGTTAAATATTTACTAATTACAGCTTATGAAATATCAATAATTCAAGGTTTCCGCATGAGGAGGCTTTTAGAACACGACAACCTCTGCTATAACTGAGTGCTAAAAGCAAGAACAAGTTACAATCTGTAATTCCTCTAGAAATCTCCATTCGCTTCTGAGTAATAAATTGTCTGCGAGCCATTTGAAGGGAAAATTCAGCGATAAGTTATATCTGTCTTCACGACAACGGTAGCTCGAGTGTGTCGAGCAGTGTTGAATAGAATTACTATGAAACTCAAAAATACCGTGAAAATAACTAAATCCCAACTCCCACACCAGAGATCACTCATTCTTCCAAAATCTTTTCCTAAAATACTTCATCTGCTAACAAAGCTGTCCAACTTATTTCCCGAATTTTATTTTCGGATTCCACCTCAGACCAGACAGCGTCCCGAAGTCATAATCCGGTATCACATTCCGGCAGAATCAAGCTCCACTGAACTTGATTGGCTTCATTGATGTCGTCATTATTAATGACTTGACTGTAATAATGCCATTCAGCAACATCCAGCAGCATTCATCGGGCTATAGGAAGCCCGTTAGACCTCGCATCAGGTCCTCGGTGTTATTGATGGCTCGCTACTTTTCTCACTTTACTTGGACGGCAAGCAAACGTCGTTGGTTGTTGACTAATGTGTGACGATTGAATTCACCATAGCGCACTCTCTCACTCAGTCAGTCGACTACTTTTTATCATTTGAAGGTCAGTGACTCCTACCAGGAGAGATTAAAAGAACACGAGACTGGTTAAAAAATGAATTAACTTCCCTTGACTTGAGAAAAAGGAGAAGAAGTTCAGCAAAAAGTTCAGTATTTTCTCTACTTTACTCGCACGTTGTATCATTTAGTCTTACAACAGAAAGCATTTCACTTTTTTACGAGTAGTTCACTGGGGTACTATGGTACTATACGGCAATTAGTTTAATGAACTTAATATTTGGTTAAGTAGTTTATATATAAATTTTAATTTATTTAATTTTAGAGTTTAGATTCAAATTAATTAGTTACATCTGTTAGATTTTGTATTAAATTAATTAAATTTTAAATATAATTCAACCATTTAATATTTCGCAAGTCAAACCTAATTGTCTCGAGACAATTTAGCTTCCAATCTGTAATTCCGACAAAATAAATTCAATTCCGACAAAGATTCTATCAGTGTCAGATAATGAAAATATGAGCACCTAGTGGCTCATCGGTAGAACGCTCGCATCTCAAAAGAAAGGTAGCGGGCTCGAGACTGCATTGCCACATAGGGTTTTCTCTTCCGGTAGGGCGTTTAAAAGCCCAGTTGTGTACAATTGGTGGTGTCAGGCAGAAGAATTGCCGATCTTAATCACTATTTCTCTTTTAAGAACCACCTGATCGAAACTATGAAATGTGATACAAACGTTAAAAGTTCCCAGGTTAAAAAAGACGTTAAAAGTTCCCACGTTAAAGGAAAGATGTTAAAAGTTCCCAAACTTCCCACGTTAAAGGGAAGACGCTAAAAGTTACCAAACTTCCCACGATAAAAGGGAAGACGCTAAAAGTTCCCACGTTCCCACGTTAAATGGAAGACGTTAAAAGTTTCCACGTTACCATGTTCAAGGGAAGAACAAATAAGCATTCGCTAGCAATCGAAGCAATAATAAATGATATTCATAGTTTTGTTCCCACCGTCATCTCCTGAAACAAGTGAAATAAATTCATTTGATCTCTCGATCACTTCCTGTCCGGGCGATATTTCCATTTGCTATAATTGATCCAGAACTGACGCTGCGGCAATAGCTTCCATGAACGATTTTTTTCATTTTAAACAAATTAATACAAGCGGATAAAAAAAGAGAAAAAGAAGGATATCGGTAGTGCTAATTGAGTATAGCAAATGGAATTGACTGCAAGGATTGCGTGTCAGTTGTTCGCTGGATAACTGAAGATCGACTGATCGACTTTACTTTTAGCATCATCTTGGCCTACCTCATGGCTTGATAATAATATCCTATATCTAATCATATTCTATCGATAAAGACCTGCCCTCGAATCATTCCGCAATACTCACCAGTGTTCAATTGGGAATAAGAACAATCCATCATGATCGTTTCCAGGAAACGTCAAATCTAAACTTAGTAGAGTCTCGAGACAATGTCATGATGTCACTCAGACAGTGACGTAAGACGGGAATAGAAGTCTCCGTTAAATCTTTGATAAGCGGATCGCAGGGAAAATCCACGAGTTAGGCAGACATCGGGAATTATGATGATGGCATTTCGGTTATAAAACTGCTAAATCTAAATTGGAAGGCTACAGATACCACTGACTACAGCTTACACGGCCTGGATAAGTATCAGTACGGTTAGTAGTATTGGACTGTCAGTAGAGCTTTGGGTGGTTGTACGACTGCGATTATTTAGATGTCGGGTTCATATTCAGTGCTCTCTCCTTTACTAATATGCCTTCGGGATTGATGACAAGAAGATATGTTTATTATTAAAGTTCAAACTCTAAAACACCAAATGCATTGACACCAAAACAAAAATGGAAAACATAAGAAATATAGAAATAAAACAAAGCATCAGATAGTAATTCGTATAAACATAAAAGTTAAACTTGGCTTAATTAACCTTTACCAATGGAATGTATCCTGTCCTGTTCCTTTAGAACCCCAGGATTTGAATACAAATGTTTCTTTGTAAGATTTTGCGAAGTAGATGAAGGGAAGTAATGTGGGAATGAATTAAGTATATTTTAGATTAGACTCTCAAATGGAGATGGTTTTAATTTTGTTATAAATCAGACTATCATAATAGCTGATGAAAGAATAAAAACTTCTTATATTTCATATCAGCTAAAATTGTACAGACAGGATGCTGTCTTAAATTCAACTTTTTGCTATTAAATCAGTGTCCGCATTGTAATACCACACGATTGCTAATTAGACGAAAATTATAGCATCCTAAAAACAAGTCACCATGATGATAGATAATCAAGAAAGCCCATATGAATATTGCATTATCTTCTTCGTAATTAGTACAACATCTCTGAGATATAACACTACATTTACAGCATATACGGAAGTAATAATTGGTATAGACCACTTTGCGAAACAAAATATCACGGTACTTATAATATATTAAAGGTGAAAGATAAGAGATAAAATGTCCCTATAATCAAATATAATTATGACGTAATTACTACGCTGAATAATGGACTTCCAAATATATGGAATCTGATGCTATATAGACCCTACATCTAGACCTACTTCTCTACAGATCCTAGATTCTGTCATTAAATGCATCATAGCCTTTACTGCATTTTCTATTATTAGGTAAAGGTAAATCAACTGGTTAAAGCTCAGTGTCGAAGCATTTCGTCAATATAAGCGTTGCTTTATTTGTACATTTTATACATTTATACATTTATATATTTATATATTTACATATTTATATATTTATATATTTATCTATTTAAATATTTATATATTTATATATTTATCTATTTAAATATTTATATATTTATATATTTATATAATTATATATTTATATATTTATATATTTATATATTTATATATTTATATATTTATATATTTATATATTTATATATTTATATATTATATATTTATATATTTATATATTTATATATTATATATTTAATATATTTATATATATTTATATATTTTATATATTTATATATTTATATATTATATTTATATATTTATATATTTTATATATATTATATATTTATATATTTATATATTTATAATTTATATATTTAGATATTTATATAGTTTATATATTATTATATATTTATATATTTATATATTTATATATTTATATATTTATATATTTATATATTTATATATTTATATATTTATATATTTATATATTTATATATTTATATTTAAGGCAGTTGTTGTTGACTACGGTACGTACTGTGTGCAGTACGGCAACATCCTCAGTATCATCTTTGCATGACGAAACTCAATAAATAAATAAAAGTTTAATGAAATTGTCCAAAACTGTCGTTAAACCGCCTATTTACTTCTTAAAGTTATTTGTTGTGAGTGCAACCAGGGAGGCACTGGGGGCAGCTGCTCACTAAATGAAAGGTCGCCACCCCCGCTGCCTCCCAGTCTAAAGAATTTATATTGATTATCCACTTATGCCTAATCCACTAACACTTACGCTGCCAACCCATCAGTTGGGCCCACTACCACCCCATATAAAACTGCCTGGCTACGCCCCTGCTTGTTTACGAAACAGTAATTAAATAATTATTTAAATAAATAAATAATTATTTAATTAATTAACTAATTACTTCTATATAGATTTAGCCATTATTGCTTTTATCATCATCATCTTCTCTTGAATCCCAGTTTAACCAAGGTCGGGCTACGAATAGACGGTCTCAAATCCTCTCTGTCCTACATCATATCATCATTCAATCCCCTATTTGAGACTTTTCCATTCGCTTAATTTTTTTAGTAATTTCTAGAGCCTAGGCGCTCACCAACCTGATACCCATTCTGGCGTTGGTGGGGATCTTAGTGCTTTAGTCTCCTTCTACGACATTCATATATTCGCAGAAGAGCAGACTTACCGTGGTAACGCTGACCCTGCCTATGTAGAGCTGGATTGAGGAGCAGAGGCAGGAAATAATCCAGATCCAAAAGATTATGATCCGTGGCCGAGTCCTGCGTCATACAATGTCAATCAATCAATAAGAATTTAACGTCCGGTTTCTCGTTCTATGATGATATTAGAAAATTCCAATTGAAATTTACAGAAAACTGTCTAATGATAACATGTGATATTAAAAGTGATAGATATATTAATCTTTATTTCACAAAAAGGCAGCAAATAAGTACAAAGGTGACAAACTAACATGGTGCACATTACAACACATCAGAGAAAAACAACGAATAAATACATAAATGCATGTAGGGAGCACTGTCAATGAACTAAATTGCGTAAGTTGATATTATTTATTGTCTTCAGCGTTGACATAAATCTGTCTTTTCTCAACAGATATTTATCTTTTATTCCATGGATGTTAAATATATTCATGCAAAACAGCAAATCATTCATACTAGATACCTGAAATAGTTTAAATAAAGCCTTATTGAAAGTAAATTCTAAGCTCTTAATTTCCAATTTATTTAAATTTAGCGCTTCAATAGCATATAACAAACTAGGCAGAGCTATTGATTCTATTAAATGAATAGCGACATTTATATCAGGCAATCTGCCTAACTTAGAATATAGTGCATTGAAAGCTGCATAGAACTTACATTTAACATGTGCAAAGGATACCTTAAAACGTCTGCTGCTTTCAATGACTATACCAAGGTATCTAGCTTCCTTAGCCCCAGCAATTACACCATTGTCACTACATATACGTACATTTGGACAATCAACAAAAAATCTTTTGCCAATTCTAATACAGTACAATTTATTTGTATTAAGCTTCAGATTTATTGCATCCAGCTCAGCACAGCATACCAATACCATACGTTGAAGTTCCGCCACCGTAGGTGCTAAGAGTACTAAGTCGTCTGCATACATGAATGAACCATATGATATATTATTAAGTGTACATCCATATTTGGATAACTGTGAAAGAAGATTGTCCACATAGATACAGAATAATGTAGGTGATAATACACCACCTTGTCTAACACCACATGATATCTTAAATTCTTCAGATATCGCAATACCCCATCTTACATTCGAAAATAATTTCGAGTACCAATTTATTAAGACGTGTATTATATATAGAGGTACATTTAATTGTAGCAATTTATAAAACAAACAATAGTGATTAACTCGATCAAATGCCTTTGAAATATCTAGACAGCACAAATTAACTGTGGAATCATTATCCACAAAATAGTCTATGACATTCCTTACACAAAAAATTGCATTGGCACACCCAAGATTCCTCTTGAAACCAAACTGCCTATCATTTGAATTGAAATATTTGCCAAACAGAAAGAGTATGCTATGTTCAAAAACTTTGGAAATTATTGGACTCAATGTTATTCCACGAAAATTATCTATTTTTTGCAAACCTTTAATACTAGTATCTTTTTGTATAGGAATAAGCATTCCCCTTCCAAATTGGTTCGGTACATATCCTAACCTGGTGATTATATAAAATAGTTTAGATAGAATGACATATAAAATAGGATGAGCATTAACTAGATGCTCTTTCAGTAGATTGTCGACACCTACAGCCTTTCCATTATGTAGCTTAGAAACTGACATATCTATTAGGAATGCGTTATAGGACGCCATGTCCGCTTGATTTAACTTACTCAGTTTTTGATCATGCATCTTGCATGATAATAACTTTTTAAATTTTTTAGACATATCTGTATTAAACCCTTCATCATTCGAATTGGAGAACTTTTCAAAATATGATTTAACTAAATCTGAAGCAGATTTTTCAGGTCTTGCACCCTCAATAGTAGGCATTGAATATTTATTGTCACATACTTTATTTTTCCAGATATTCCAGAATTTTGCTGTTTTTCCATTATACAAAGAAATTAATAAAGAATCTGCCATGTTCTGTTTCCCCTCTAACTTACGAGTTCTTATGCTATCTCTATATAATCTCTTATCTAGATTTCTCTTTTCAAAAATTGGACCACCTCTAGGTTTACCAGCTTCAATCCATATCTGGTGAGATTCCATGCACTTATTCTTTAGAATATTTAAGCTATCATCCCACCATTGCTTGTAAATATTAGCACTTATATATGGCACGAATTTATAGCTAGCAGTTAGTAAGGCATTTACTATAGCATTATGCCATCGTTCAACATCATTATTGCAGCAGAGCTCATGAATATCATTATTATATTCATAGCCTGTACACACTGTATTCACATCATTGAATATAGGTTCCAGTAATAACCGAGTACACTCATAATATGACTGCAAATTACCGTGATCGAAGCGAAATCGACCAAATGCCTGTTCTGACGTATTATTCGTGGACTGAATACTCGCGTTACTATTTTCGTTGTTACAAGTCATTGACCTCGCAATATTCAGTTCCATTTCAACAGGTTCATGATCAGAAAAATTGTAGGCTGAGTG
The DNA here is from genome assembly GCA_905160935.1 of Enchytraeus crypticus. Classification (NCBI taxonomy): domain Eukaryota; kingdom Metazoa; phylum Annelida; class Clitellata; order Enchytraeida; family Enchytraeidae; genus Enchytraeus; species Enchytraeus crypticus. The sequence continues at coordinate 104,878 of CAJHZI010000330.1, forward strand.
CACAATATCATATTTCTCAATATACGAAGTAAGACTGTGAGATATGCAAATATAGTCTATGATGCTGTAACAACCTCTATTTACATTGCTGTATGTATACGCATTATTATGACATTGCTTTGTTATATCTATGAATTCAATTCTATATAAGTTAAGAAATTCTTTAATTAAACGTGATTGCTCACAATTACTACTTAGATTGCAGTTAAAATCTCCACCAAATATTATTTCATCACAATTTAAACCATCAATTGTACAGGAAATGTCTGCAAATATTTCTAATAAGATGTCCCGAGATTCATCCGAATTGTCCTTACAAGGTAGATAAACATTTATTATAATAACTTCATTAATGCTTACTATGACTACTCTTTCCTTAACTAACAATGGCGTTATATGCCCAGAAACTGATTTATTAACCATAGTAAGCACACCACCATGAGGCCTACCATACAATATATTATTTTGCAAGGAACTATTCATTGCTGAAATACCGTAATAGTTAAACTTAGAATATCTGTTGAATTTGTTTAGATTACTATTATTTAACCAATGTTCTTGAAATAAAATGATGTCATATTTATTATTATCACAAGCATCGGTAATAAGGCTCTCGCCTTGATTATACCCATGCATATTGTATGTCATAATTTTGACAAGATCTACGCTGGATCTGGACATGGTTCAGATAACTCTATTCTTGGCTTAGCTTTAAATTTCCATTGTTTTAATACTATGCCATTATGCCATACTGATGGATCCAAAAATTTCGTCAGGTATTTTGCAGCAACACAAACCCGGAAGGCAATAGGATCAGAATTTCTTCTCTCGGCGACATTCTTATTGTTTACTAAGAAGCAACTGATTGGGTTCGCCCCACAAATATCAGAAACAAACCTGCTAACTGTTTCTACTGTTTCCTCGGAATTTACATTATATAAGCCATACACAGCTTTTTTGACGTAAGGTTTTGCAGATTTTAACATAGTTTGATTGTTCGACTGCTCTGCACGACCTATCAATCTCCTGGGCTTGCTAGCAGACGCCGGCCCCTTTGCGGCTGTGGCGTATGACTGTGATGGAACAGTCTGACTGGATATAGTAGCATCAGCGCCGTGACTCTGAGAGGTTGACTGTTGATTACGCGCAACACCAATTTTGCGCCGTTTTCTTCTGTGGACTGAAGAAAGCAAGAAAGGATCTTCAGATACACTCTCCTGTGTGCTCTCCCCCCAAGTGACATCTTGACCCAACACCATTCCTTCTTCTACACTGTCTGCTCTGGGTATCTGAGGACGGAATTCATTGACTCTCCTATTAATAGGCGCATGACTTAGTGATATCATCAGAGATGACCATTTGTGTGACTAATTTAAGGTGAATAAGTATTGCTAATGTTATGTAAGGATCTTCAATTGTAAAAATATATCAGGTTTTATACAATGGCGCAGTACAGTACTTTCATCTAAAACAAGAAAAATTTCGGTCGGAATAGGTTTAGTATGATTCTGAGGGAAGAAGTATTTACGTAGATTAACTAAGCTCCACCCTGATCTGACCGAACAATATATTCCGCCACCTAAATGTACTTCGTGCACAAAATCCATCTTTGACTCCACATCCGGCAACTTTCTGGATATCTCAGCGCTGGCCATGCCCAGAATACAAAATCTAGAAGGGGGTTAGCGCTACCCCTTTACGAGTAGGGAAGCCTGAATTCTTGTCATGCATCCTTATATGCACATACTTGATATTGTTGAAGCAGGTAACAGACACAAATTTATCATTACCAAGATCGTACTTCTGAAAACATACATTTGCAGCAGTATTAGTAGTTCAATATTACAAATGAATATATTTTCTAAGTCTCAATCAACAATCGATAAACATAAACAAGTTTTCAGTAGGTTAAGAAAGTCAGCCCTTATTCATTAACAAATTTCTCTAAGCTCAACAAGAGCACGGAGCCTACATCAATAGTACACATGATGGAAACTTTTAAACTAATTATTTGACAAGTATTTCCTAGTCGAAACAATTGATATACATGATGTTCTTCTTCCAATTTAATTTTTTTTTAAATAATAATAATTATAATAATAAAAATTATAAAAAATTTACAAAGTCTGATTAGTAGCTATCAGCCCACCAAGTCTGTTCTCAATCTCTTTGCAGGAATTTCTTCATCCTTAGACATCTTTCTCTTTTGTATCGTCTACACAATAACATATGTTGAATTATATCTTTGAACTATGATGTTTTAAGAAATAGCTATATTTATAATTTTTATTTTTAAAAAAAAGTAATAAGATATATCAATATTAACGATGAGTGGAATAAAAGAAAAACACATAACTAGATATTAGATGTTGATCACTATTCCAACGTCAAAATTTTCCTTATTGTTTTTTTTTCTTTTTGATATCGACTCCATGTATTTAACACTATATGAAGATAGATTTGTAGGGATGATATTTTACTGTATAATGTAGGATTTCGCAATAAAAAAAGACAATGCTACATATATATATATATATATATATATATATATATATATATATATATATATATATATACTTTTCATTTAAACATATAATATTTAGTTTAAATCATATTTTATGATACATTTACACTAACCCTTTCAATCTGTTGAACTCCAGCGAGCAAATCTTCATCTGATATGCCACTGTCCAAATCTTCCTGGTAGTTATTATCAGAATCAAGATGAGAAGACATTGTCATTACTGCAGATTACTTTCGTTACTCTATTTCTTCAAGATAGCTGGGAAAATGATGATGATGTGATCACTTTGTTGTTTTTATAGCATATTTGATAACAACAAGTTTATGTCAGAAAAGTTTAAAAATTAAGTTAAGTGATCTAATCATATGATGTAGTTAGTGAGGATAATACAGATCTCAATTAGTAGTGAGAAATCTGAACTTTTCTAGTCAAATGAAGTAATTAGTGAGGTCAATCGCGCTCGACCTCAAATTGTCACGACTCGAGTTGACAAACCTACAGCTCGACCGTATGTCATTATTCAACGTAAATTATTAAACTTTTAGCAGTTACATAGTATACAGTGTTACAGAGATAAAGCAAGGTTAAAACTGTATAAATCTACCGCAGATTAGTATTACAAAATTGTACTTTCTGTATAAAAAGATTGCATGTACATGTATGTTAGAGATGAGCTTCTAAAACAACTATAAGGTATCAGAGTGTGCAAATTTAGCAAGTCAAAAGAGTATTTCACAAGCGGTTATTTACTTTGCAATGAAGTAGACCGTGCTATTAATTAAATTCATCCTTTGCGTAATTAAAATTTTATTTTATCTCGTATGCGAAAGCCTCCGAATTCCCTCGCTGCCCCTACGTAGCTGCCCGAAACCGCCGCTCGACGTTGCCGACGACGCGCTGCCGACGCGATGAGGAAGCCTACAAAATTGACAAAATCGACGAAATTGACATCTTTGCGATACGCTGTTTTGCGAATTTCATAGCTTGTTTTGCATTTAATGATGAAAATATAAGATGGAGCAAATACATTAGAAAATTTTAAATTTAAGAGGCGCCATAATTGTCATGACTCACATGACGTAATTAACGAGATGCTCCACTTTCTAATAATTAGTCTGGATGAAATAAATTATTTATTATATTTAGAGTGAATCATCTGGTGAGAACCCCCTGCTCCTCTTAATAAAATCGAATCATTTAGTTTGTCAAAAATTGGTTTGACCTACAATAGCTCTTCGGGGCTAATTAGTAATACCCACATAAGTGTTCACATCGGGCTAATTAGTACTGAGCGAGATCAATCGCTCTACTCGGGCTAACTAGTAATACATAAGTGCACACACGTGACACATACATCCACTAATATTTCGGGCTAATTAGTACGGGCAAGCATGTATGTAGGCTGATTAACTAGGTCAACGCTTGATTAATATTGCACTTAGGGGTCAAAGGTCAATTTTGAGCTTCAAAGATTAACCTCATAACTACTTACGACTCATACAACTCATACGACTCATACGACCCATACGACTCATACGACTCATTCGACTCATTCGACTCATTCGACTCATACGACTCATACGACTCATACGACCCATTCGACTCATACGACTCATTCTACTCATACGACTCATACGACCCATTCGACTCATACGACTCATACGACTCATACGACTCATTCGACTCATACGACTCATACGACCCATACGACTCATACGACTCTTACGACGCTCACGACTCTTACGACTTTTATGATTCAGACACAGTTTAAACTAAAATGATAATGATGATGACGAAGATGATGTAGAATTTAGCATACATGATTTTTAATTACAGCCAGACACGGTTCCTAACCGGAATAGAGATTTTTTATTTATAACTCTTGCTTCCGGGCTCTAACTTCCTATTTTAAAATGTGAAAATAAAAAGTTATAGAGAATTTTTTCTAATTTGTGAATGATAATTTAGCGCTTATTAAAGGACTCCAGAATTGGAATTCATGGTCATCAAATAGGCCTAATATTTAAGGAGATTGGATTTCTCAAAATCATTGCCCGTGGAAAATTGATTAAAATGTAAAACTGATAAATATTTACATTTAATTAACGTTGTTTAATTCTAATTTTAATTTTGATAAATATTAGGAAAATTTCAGAAGTAGAGCAAATTTTAAATAAAAATTTTACAAGTTCAACAATAACAAATCATTATTTAATTATATTCTCTACAAGCACACTTTGTGCAACTAGTTTCCTTCCCTCCCACCTACTGACTCTAAAAGATCAGTAAATCGCTGGTAAAAATCACAAATCCTCTCTAGGTTTAAAAAGTAATTTATTCGCACAATGCTTTAAATTACAATACAAATACTAAAAGCCATAATTACGAATGTTCCTGGTATAATGTATCTTTTCAAAACCAGCAGATTTCAGTGGTGCTAGAAAATCATAAACAATATAGACCAACAATAATATATCTTCTCAGATTTCTACCATCGATAGCACAAAATTTCTGCTGCCTTTCAAATTAGCCTAACCTCTTTTGTGGTGTAGAATGTCTTAATAGCGTAGGGGTAACGTCATGAACTTTTAAATGACAGATCCTTGATGTGAATTGAACCCTCGTGGGTTCGAATCACGGCCGGGCTGATCTGAGAGTAAAATCTCATACATTCATTGCACTGGTTATATGGAAAAATGGACTAAATTGCCTAACGGTTTAAACATGTGATATTGAAAGTAATAGATATATACATAGTTGAATATTTCAATATAATTCGTGTCTGAATTAAGGTGCAGCCGATTTTTTAATCTTTATTGCAGAACATTTACGTGCAGCAGTTACATGAAGAACTTAAATTCTACACGTATACTATACTGTATCTGTGATCGAAATTTCGATTTTCGCAAGCGTATGAATTTTTTGCAAGTTTAAAAAATTTTACTTAAGGAACTTTGCACTTTTACTGTCTCAGTAAATGATTAGCAGTAGATGAGTTTGCATTAGTTTCAGTTTTGATGCTGAGTCTGTATAAAATACTATCTGAATGCAATGCTGCTCAATTTCACGTCATCTATCTGCATTAATTGACAATTCTAAATTAATTTCTATTCTATGAAATACCTCCATTAATTTCGTCTGCAAGACTTTTTAAACCTCTATTCACAAATTCTTTGCTTGACCTTGAGTTGGCTTTAAAGTCAACTCTGCTTGATTTTGTTTCTCACTTGAGTATTTCTTATTGCATCACTGATGTTTTCGATGAACTTGAAGGTTGGAAGGTTATTTTAGATGGGTGGTGTTTGGCGCATTGGTATTGAGTGCTCGTAAAAAACGAAGTTAATGAACGTAGGGCTCGGCTAGTACTTGTATGGGCGACCACTTTGGAATTCAGAGTATTGACGTCATTGAGTGTAAACTAAACCACAGGATGTTGAAAGGTTATTCTTAAATCTGTGCTTAGATGCAAACCTAGAATCTGCTGTGCCAAAATGTAATGAACGATTACTAGTTATTGAGAAGAGGAGGAGATAATTATTTTTAAAAACCATAAAATCAGAAATTTGTGCAAGAAACTCTATAACACGTAAGAATTATTACTGCATTGCGCGTATAACTAGGCAGCAACTAAAATCAATCAACGTGATGATCTTAAAAGAAATCAGTTTTGGATAGCTGAATAAAAAGATTAGCGTAAACAAATTAAGTCAGAGATGTGCCAGATATATTGTGTCAGATGTTGAACCGGACGTTAAATCACTATTGGATTTGAAGATCTGAGAGAGAGAGAGAGAACCATGGTTATTTATTTGTAACTGAATCAACATATACACAAAACGCATACAACGAGACATTACACAAATAAAACGGCCGTCAGAAAGAGCACAATTGAGCTCTATCTAGCTGACTACCGGAAACATAGTATTATAGTAACAAAAAACTTAGTAACTTGCACAACATAAAGATAAGAAACATCTGACTTTATCTTACGTTGAATTATGATTGTAAATTTAATATAATCTTAAATTTAATATAATCTTAAATTTAATATAATCTTAAATTTTATATAATCTTAAATTTACTATAATCTTAAATTTTATATAATCTTAAATTTTAATTTACAGGATCTTTTGGACTAATAGTTCATTGCTTGCTTCAGCTTTAGTTAAATTGCAGTGAGTCTGAAGCTTCAAACGATTCGACACATTCGAGCTACCGTCACAAGGACTAGTTCGAACTAGTAGCTCTCGTCTCACATTCCAGTTGCAGCTCGGTGTTGTCCATCCAGCAAGAATATTGTCCCCAGATTTGTATGAATTTTTAATTTTAGAAAGTTAGATATTTACTACTCCAAGGTAGTAGATAAATTAGTAATGTTCTAATAAGCGATAAAAACAGGAATGAATGAAAAAATCAAAATTTGCATAAAGTTCATTGTATCTTCATAATATTATATGGCATTGTTTCTTCTCCCATAGGTTGACAAGAGTTAAGGTCCTATATTGTTGAAATGATTTTCTAAGAAAGTTGTTTCATTTATGAATTACATTTCGCCTTGAAAATTAATTAATAGAAAATAATATTTAAATTGCCATTCTTTAATAAGATCAAACTATATCATTTCAAGCTTCCAAGTTATGGGCCACCTTAAGATGAAGCTAAGGTGTAGTCTTTCTTGAAGGAAAATAACTCATTACTCGATCTAGTGCTCAAAATGGAGCGAGGAAGCGGAAAATGAGCACGACTATGTACCTTGGACTTGCCAAGTTGCAGAACACGATAGATAGAGTGAATAGGATGAAAGGTGATCTTACAGACGCTGGTCATTCTTCTAATTGACTTCGTTAGATTTAACGACGGCAAACTGAAGCAATTAAAAAGACTTCTTGAAACATCAAGAAGACTTCTTTTACAATTCTCTGAAGTCTACGCAAACGTCACAACTGCGCATTAATTAGGCTTAAAATAGATATTTTAATAAAGTTCAAATAAATTGCAGACTAGCGCTGGGAAGCAAATGATTGCTTGGAATTCTTTCCTTTCTATATTTGTACGTAACAAAGGCATTACTTAAAAACAGCACGTTGGAGCGATATCCCTTACGGTTTTTTGTCCCAATGGAGAACTACGAACCAAATCCGTAATTTAGGGATAATTGTAGAAAAGGTAAAGAAACGAAATCAACCATTACATTTGTATTTTTTTCAATTTCATGAAGGCCATTGATATAGCACGTGACGTATGTCACTGTTAGCTATGACTGTTGATGATAGAAATGAAAATTCTTCCACATTATAGAATTTATCAAGGACTTCTAGATATGTAGATGCTATCATCAAAAGGTTTTCCAATTGGTAAGTTCTACAAACAATAAATGGCTGCTGTTAAAACTGTTGGACTAGTCCCAAGAAAAATCTGCAAAAATTCTTCATCACCGATTGCTACCTTTACGCTGAAAAGATTTGAAGATTAATTTTAACATGATCTACTCCGTGATGAGGCTAGTTGATTATATTTTATAATATTGATTCAATTGAGATATTAGAGTGCTCATCTACGCTTTTAGTTCAGATAGAAGTCCATGATACCTCATGGCAGCTATAGAGAGAGAATGTTGAATCAAAAGTCCAAGATCCCTTATTCAACGTTATGAAAACTCCAATTTTGAGTCCAGCACTCTTAAATGGAGTTATATTTCTAATAACTTATTTACTAAAATTTATGGAAAATTTTTAGTTGTAGGCCTACTCTTTATAGCAATGAAGTTGAATTCATAATTAATGGAGGAATGAAAACGACTTTATATGCTTTTCTGTTTTATAATTTTTTTAATGTATGTTAAGACTGCGTGCATTTAGGCCTCACTTTAAAGGATTTATATTACTTTTTCACGCTTAATGTTGATAGGAAAATGAAAGTGGTGGTTAAATCTCCAACCTACAATTCCAACTCCGACTGATAGAAACTTCTGAGCCTCAAACCTTGGCATATCATTCACTTCTGAGTATCGACGTGTATTGGGACGTCTGGAATTAAGCGAAGGTTTCATTCTACATCTTTGATTTTATGGAGAAATTAACTGAGCGATCTACTGTAGAAAAATTCTTATCCTGATGTAGAATTAATATCTGCGCTGAATGTCTGCCTATCGGCTAAACATTTCTACGTCTCTGAAAGTTTTTGATTTCTGTGAAAAGCGACAATTTCAGTATAAAAATTTGTAGCATATGAAATGGTTATTCAGTTTTTGGACGATCTAAAATCAGGTTATGTTCAGATTTAGTTCTTTTACGTGGTCGTTAAAGGACTGTTGAGTGACAAGAAATAAATTAGCAAACAAAGACGGTGTGAAGTCTGAAAAAACTAGAGATACGACAAAGTAGAATGCTTCTAATTAACCTATACATTTTAAACAGCTTTATTCCAGGACATGTGATCTAGGGCTGAGTCAGTGGCTTGATAGGTTAGGAGGCAAGTTGCAGATCAGCAGTAGGTCCAGGGTTTAAATTAAGTGCTCTTCGAGTCACTGGTATATTCCCGGCAAATGGAAACTGACGCTAAAATGAGTTCTACCTTTTTTCAAGGTCCTTGCAGTAAAGGGGAAAGCGCCTGTGTGAGCTGATGTCAAACTAGTCAATGACTCTAACAGGTGAAGACAGTGACGAATCGTTTGTTCCATTCTTTATAATAATAACAATAAATGTTTAACGTACGTTTCCTCATACAGTGATGATGTCAGGGACATCCCCCCACCACATGCCACTACAAATAGATTCACTCCAAACGATATGAAAGAACATGTGCTGAAGAGAAAGAAAAAAGATCCTATACGGTGCCGGTCCGTGAAGGGAATGTCCGGTGATACGTTAATTACATTAATTACAGTTAAACTATTTTTTAAATATCTTTATTGTTACGTCGTGGGCAAATTAGAAACAAATTCGGGAAATTTTTTAGAAAATTGCATCTATAAGTTATGGCAGTATCGGTTATGTAATGACTTTTCTTTTATAAGATTTTTTGTTTTTTAAACGTTAATTACAAACAATAGCGTAAGGATCATACACGGTATTCAGGCTATTGTCAAATATAATCTGCATGTTCTGCCTCACGGTCTGCCCTAGTGGTGACAATTTTTATTCATTATCCATTTACCGGTCCAGTCTCAACAGCAATATAATCTAAAATTCTGTTTAGATTTTCTTCATTCTATACCATGAACAAATGAAATAAAATTTGATTAATCAGAGAAAAGGAGATATTATGTGAGAACTGATTAGATTTTTAGCATTAGTATTCAAACAAGGTATTAATAAATCAGCTCTGAGCCTCAGCACAATGGCGGAAGTGGATTTATGGATCATTGATTAGAAATCAGCAAGCGTCCTGTCTGGTGCTTTCTTTTTACTCTTTTTATTCTTTTCATGTTAAATTAATTCAGTACAGATTGAAAGTTCTTTACGTAATGTCATGAACTCTTACATGGAAATGTTGAGGTTAAACTGCTTTCCATGAATTTCCCGAGTTCCATGAATTATCTGAGTTCTATGAGTTCCATGAGTTCCCTGAGTACCAAAAGTTACAAGAATTCTCTCTATGAATCCATGAGTCATATAAGTCTTATAAGTCCATGAATCCACCACTCCATGAGTTTCATCAGTGTGAATACAGGGAGAGTGGAAATGTGAGTGGCATCTCTGGTTTCTGTTCTCTGTTCTGAGTGCAACAACATCTCAGCTCGAACTCTTTACTTCTTTAGAACTTCAATTTTCAATTATGAATCAAACATTCCAGCACATAAACCTAATATACTGTAAAATACCATACATGTCGATTCGTATCACTACTAGTAGAGTATTTAAATTCCTAATCGATTTAATTCATTAATTATTCATTTACCAGTCCGATGAATGTCCAAGATATTTATTTTCTGATAAATCCGGTCAGGAATCCACGTGGAGTTAATCCACGGGATAAAAGTTCACCCCAGGACCTCCCCCCCCCTATGAGACCCCCTGGATTTTCAACTTTCAAGATCTAGACGTCGGCCGAGGTTTGCATTACGATTCGGCATAAGATTTGGTTAATATGACAGCGAAAAGGGTCTCGTGTCTCAACAGGCTTCTGAGCTATAAACTATGGAGTAGAGGCATCCCGTAGAACTCTGAGATAAATTTTAATCTTAACAGAAAACAGACGGAAGAGAAGAGGGGCAAGAGGCTGTATATATATATTATATATATATATATATATAAATATATATATATAATGTATATATACATATATATATCCCGTACTCCGTATATATATATATATATATATATATATATATATATATGGAGTATGGAATATATATATACATGTATATTCATATATATATATATATATATATATATATATATATATACATGTATACGTGCTGATATATATATATATATATATATATATATATATATATATATATATCCCGGACTTACAAGATCCCGACACTGGTTAAACTGGGATTTAAGGGAAGTTGATGATATATATATATATATATATATATATATATATATATATATATATATATATATATATATATACTGTATATATACGGTATATATATACATATATATATATATATATATATATTAAAGGGAAATGCGAAATACTTTTTGAATATTAGACTTATTTATTTATTTATTATTGCTTTATTTCAGGCATAATTACCCACATTTGAATCTCACAGATACAACAATGCAACCTGAACCAGAAAAGAAAATTATGCTGTGCATAAAGAAACCTGTAAGAAAATTACTAGATTCACATGTCCTAGGCTTTAAACTGGAAATAGAAAACGATCATTAGTTTTCTGCTGAAAGTCCCAATTATGGTGAAACAATAACAATATAAGTAGGACCCAGATTTAAAACATAAGATGTATCTACGTGACATCCGTATGTGCGATTTACTAAAGAAATAAGTTTTTTCTAGAATTATATTATTAACTTTTAATGTCGTTCATCAGAAAACAACAAATCATGAAAAAATAAGTAAAGGATATTAACCAAGTGAGAATTACTTTACTTTTTTAAATTTTTTTTGTGTAACCGTAAACACAGCCACCACTCTAAAGTCGTTAACAAGTGTCTCAATGCATTAAAGCCCCTAGCCACTGAAGATATAGGCCTCTAAAATACAGAAATATGATAGATCTGCTACATCTGCATAACATTGTAATGGTCAAGAGCTGTAGGATTATGACGCAGGCCTAAAGCCCTATAGAGTATCTACTTTGGCCGACTTTAGCGTTCAGTTGACGGGACACGGTGATTCAGCAGCAGTATCGCGAAGTTGAAATTCTTTGCACTAAAATCGATTCAAAGTGTCCTACAATGATAAATTAAATGTTGCACTAAAGCCGTGCATTGTCTTTATATAAAACGAAGACAGTTGCTGGCTTGAAGTTAAATTTAGCAGAAAATTGATTGCACAGTGCACGATAATGTAGCGGTTCTGTAATCAAGAGGAAAGCACATTGGTTTAGTGAGAACGCTTGCGTCTTAAAGGCAGGAGACGTCGGGTTCAAAACTAAGTCATGCCACTCGTGCAAGATATTTCAACAATCTGATTGTTAGCTAACCGAATTCAGAGATGAATAGTGTTTTTGTAAGTTGTTTATATTTATAGATCTAACTCAGATGGGAAACTCTCAAGATATATAAACTCTCCCTGTATATAAAAGCTGGTAAAGCTAATGTTAACGTCATTTTTTCACTCGAAAGCGATGTCAGTGATGGGCGAGCCCAGGATTTGAACCCGCACCTACTGATCCGCGATCAAATATCTTACCGACATCGCCACTAGCTCCAGCCTAACACCAAGAACACCAAGAGAACACCAAGGCCTTACAGCGAATAAAATTTACACCAAATTCAAGAATTAATTTTAAAAATTAAGCTATTATAAACAATCTTCAAAATAAATACAATTGTTCGTAATATTCAATACCTAGCAATATCAAAATTGAATAGTTACTTGCTAATAAAAGTACAATAAAATTTGACAACACAAAAGGACATTTTATGGACAGACAGTCAACAAAGGTTCACTAGAAAGATAATAAGCCTATTTTTAACGATCCTTGTAAATAGATACTTGACTTACTCTGTTTCTTTGATAAATAAGTTATTATCTAACTTTTCCATATTTTCGTCTACTATAAATTACAAAAAGTAACGAAAATTTCGTAGCAGCTTACAAATAAGTCTGGTCCAACAATTGAGTAATTTAGAAAGTCAACAAGTCCATGACTCAACTGTTTCAGCAACAGCGATAAAAACCACGTTTACGTCATTATGTCAAGTGCATGATCGGTTTTATAATGAAGCTTTAAACTGCTCAATGTAACATGTTTCTAAACAGCAGACGACTTGCTGCAAAAGATAAAAACTTAGAAGTCTGAAATCTTATTCATTCCAGACGGGCAGAGACCTCAGAATAAAAAATTGCTTAACACAGTTAATGATCTTCACAGTGTTAAGGTTTGTAAGCGAGTGCTTAAATTCTTTTTCTATTTCTTAATAACTGTGACTTCTTTGCACTAGGCAGAGACTCAAGTATATGCTGCTATCTTGGTCGATTCTTCTACAAGCTTCAACATATTCAACGTCAGTTTTCTTATGTCTAAAAGCCCGTCAGTGACGACAGGAGCACTAAAGTAACTTAAGAATCTTCTAACCCGCCGTAAAACTCCTAACTAATCATGATGCTAGATAAGCCTAGTGTTACCAAATGTTATCAAAAATACCAAGATCTTTGATAACATCTCCCCAAGCCGATTAGTCAGCTTTTCCCTCCACTGATAGGCTATTATTTTATCTCACCCCTGATACACTACTTATCTCACCCTGATAAACTACTTATCTCACCCCTGATAGACTACTTATCTCACCCCTGATAGACTACTTATCTTACTCCTGATAGACTACTTATCTCACCCCTGACACACCAATAGGTCTCAAGCCCATGTTACACTTCTTCTAATTCTATTAAATATTTGTCAGAAAAATATTTTTCTGAGGTAGACTCTCTGTATAAGTAAAAACTTTAATCATTTAAAGCAGAGTCCACTAATACAATTTAAACTGCTCTGTTTTGTCTACTTTACTATTGTAGCAATAAATATGAACATGCCACATTAAGTTACGGCCTATCACTTTACCATTCAGCGAGAGAGAATGAGTATAATATTATTATAGGAATAAGTTATATATATAAAGATGCTTCAACGAATTTAATCAAATATAGATTTGCATAATTATTAAATTTCCACAAAAACTAAATTTAATATTAAAAATGTTATTATATTTTTGATTAACTTTCTCGCTGTTGTTAAATCTACTCTCGTGTCAAAGTTAATTTAATTTGTAGCCATAGAGAGAGTGAGAGAGAGAGAGAGAGAAAGAGAGAGAGAGAGAAAGAGAAAGAGAGAGAAAGACTTAGGAGTAACCGAAGATCAAAGAATTTAACTTTTCAGCAGCATTTACAAATAATCCCAGTCTTCTATAAATTAGTCACGTTTTTGAACTTGACCTTCAGATGTTAAATTTAATCAGTAAAATTGGTCAGAGAGCAAATCGTCTGAAGTCAACAGTTTGTCAACTGTTGATTTATCCAGAGAATCTAAGACATACTAAAAATACTTCAGTGAACAGAGCGTAAAAACTGTTAAATATGAGACATAAACATAACATAAACATCAAACATAAGACATAAGGATCCCCAAGACTCAAATTCTCTCCTCTAACCAGGGAGACTTGAGGAAGAAAAAAATGGAAAACTGCATGAGTTAAGTTTTCCAATAAAGTGATTAATACAGCTATTAACGGAGACTGCGCTATCTGAAGAAATATATCAGGCGAAATGCGAGATTTTATACTCAGTGAAGGTAAAGACAAATTGTCTGTTGATAGAAAAATATGAATTTGTGGACCTATTCACACGTATTTGTACTTGTATTTTCACATATATTTTTGTTAAGTATTACATTACTTACGTATTGCATTACTTATGTATTTTATTTTCACATGTATTTGTACCTGCCGTTTAGTGATAACGAAATAAAGAGGGGGAAGACAGAGAGAGACAGACAGACAGAGAGAGAGAGAGAGAGAGAGAGAGAGAGAGAGAGAGAGAGAGAGTAAGGGGAGGAAGAGTGGAAGAGGGAGAAAAGGACAGAGTGATTAGGAATTTCTCTTTTCACACTTCAAACGTAATTTAAGATTTAAGTATATTTTACTTGTACGAGGATGGTTTCTGTAGTTTAGGTACACGCATCGGAATTAACCATCACACGTTTTCAAACAGCCCTTTAATTGCTTGCTATCACATCGAGAATAATCTCTCTCTCTCTCTCTCTCTCTCTCTCTCTCTCTTATTGCACTTCCTACTGACAGGTCCATGGTATATAATGCCTCCACTCTTCTCTGTCTTCTGCTTTCCTCTTCATTTCCATATATGAGTGGGTCTTTAAATCATCTAATATACCTAATCTTGGCCTGCATCTGCCTATTTTTCGTTCCATTCTACTTTCCATGACCTCTTTTAAATGACCTTCCCCCTTAGGATGTCCCATATCCAACTCTTCTTCCTATTTCTTAATACATTTATCAACTGTCTATCTGTACCAACTTTCTCCAGAACTTCCTCTTTTGTAACATTTTGAGTCCAGCTAATCCTCTCCAGTCTTCTCCTAATCCACATTTCCAATGCCTCTAGTTCCCTAATATCTTCCTTCCTTAAGGTCCAAGTTTCACATCCATTCAATAGAATGGTCCAAACCAAAGTTTTCACTATCTTTATCTTTGTGTCTTTCTTCAGACTTTTTGTTGAAAGTTCTTTCCTATACTATATACTTTAGAATACTACATTTATGTTACTAGATACAAACGAACAATTGAAAATTTCTGATAATGAGCTAAACAAAAGTGCTGACACGCATGACAACACCTTATTATAAAGTCTGAAAATCAGTTGACTCTCATCGAACAAAAAGTCTGTAATTAGCTCTAACTTGTTTGGGATAAATTTCCTGCCGGAAGCTAAAGCTGCAGATATTTCATTCTCAGTCCTTTAAATTAGAATGTAAAATTAAACAACCTGGTAATTAGACCCCAGTATTTACCAAATATTCGATCTGAAAGGAAGTTTATTCAAATTACGGTGCCCAGAGCAATTGATTAGATATTAAATTAATTTTAAATTGTATTACAATGCAGAACTACAGAAATATAAAGTCGTGTAAATTATAATTATTACCGCTAGTCATTCACTCTCACTTTCTCACTCTCACTTTCTCTCTCTCTCTCTCTCTCTCTGTATATATAAATATATATATATACATTTATATATATATATATATATATATATATATATATATATATGTATATATATATATATATATATATATATATATATATATGTATATATATAATTATTACCGCTAGTCTCTCATACTCCTTTCTCTTCTCTCTCTGTCTCTCTCTCTCTCTCTCTCTCTCTCTCTCTCTCTCTCTCGTGTTTTGGTAAGAAACATATTCGTACTCAGAGTCTCACTTCACGCTCCAGAAAGACTATTATATAAGTGTAAGAACCTTAATGTTTACCTTTCATCCCATTAATGTACTGCGTTAGTACAGTACTGCACTATAACGGACCCAGTCTTGAGCTTTGTAAGTCTTTCTTGAGCTCATCATCGTTTTGCACATCGTTTGATCCTATAAGTGGTGGCTACTAATGATGCTCTACCAGTATTTAAGTTCAACTACAAAAATTTCAATAGTTTTTGATTTGAGATTAGCCTAAAAAGTCTATTTTTTTCTTACAGCTTTTTCAAGTGTTTGCTTATGTAGTATTCGGTCTGCACAATTATGCACGTATCCATGTGGCATTGTATACAGGGTGAGAAAAATCTAATTGATGCAACATATTTTTAATTTCATGTATCAATTATGTATTTTAACAACATAAAGTAAACTGCGCAATATATACACATTACAAACGGACACCAAAATCTACAATGTATTTAAATGATCTAAATGTCTTACGGAAATGTTTACCTAAAAACTTTGATAGGCTAACATAAAGTACAATTTTAAGCTGTGACAATCAAAAGCAGTAAAAAGTAAGTTTTGGAACGTTCAAGAATAAAATGAAGCAATCGAAAGGACTCCTTGCGGAAGAATATATTGTGATGAAACGAAACACAAGAAAGCTATTTAGGTTATTAAATTGTTGTATACTAGTGCAATCTTTTAAAGAAAAGTATTTAGAAAGTTTGAATGTTAACACAAGAAAGCCATTAGGTTATTGAATTGTTGTAAACTACTGTTACATTAAAGAAAATATTACAAAAGTTTGAATGATAATCCTCGGAGTTTGTGATTCAGCAATTACAATATACCGCGCAAAGTCATATCCCACTATAGTTTGAAGATTTGACAAATAAAATCTGTCACTTTTAATATTTTGAATTTGATGTATGAATTTAAAACAAATTCAACCGCGTCACTGACTTATTATCTGCTGGTCATTTGATAACCAGTAATTGATTGATTAATTTAGTAATCTCGCAATGAACTCTTAGATCCAGTCATCAGTCATCGTATGATTGGAGCGAATGGAGTCGACATAGCCTCTGGCTGGAACCAATGCCGATATTGGTAAGCTATTCGACCGCGGATCAGTTTGTGCGGGGTTCAAATCCTGGGCTCGCCCGTCACTGCCATCGCTTTCAAGTGAGGAAACTGACGTTAACATTAGTTTTTTTAGCTTTTTAGATGACTGACTCGTCTCATTGGTCATTCACTCAGACAACATTCGTCCGTCTAGTAAATTACGTTCTAACTGGAAGACATACTGCAACAACTTCTGCTGAGAAACGTACCTGAAATCAACCTCGGATAAGGAAACGGACGTTAAATTATTATTATTATTATTATTATTATTATTATTATTATTATTATTATGAAGAAGCGAATAAAATAATTCCTCTATACTCTGGGAAGCCGCCTTAGCCAAAGTGCCACTGAAACAGACTGCATTGAATCGCTGGAGAGCAATAGACACGTATTATTATTATTATCATTATCATTATCATTACTATTATTACTATACGGTTTAGATCAAATCTATACATGAATAGATCTCATTCATTCTCGATTCTATTTACCAATCCCTATAACATTAACACAACAATTGACTTGCCAATTAAAATAGAACCAACCTGGAAGTCTTTGATCTTATCGGATCGATAACTGCTCGATATCTGTCTAGCCCAATAGCCGTGACCGTTGCCACACTGGCTGTGACAGACACTAGCTGAGCATAGAGAACGACGGGGCAGAAGAAGGCAGGGAAAACCCACTCATTGAGAATGGTCTTCGTGAAGGAGAAGGGCATGCAAAAGATTGCCATGAGAAGATCGGCTGCCGCCAGGTTTATTATCAGGTACCCTAGGGAGTTGCGCAGGCGACGAGAGAGCGAGAAGACGATGATGACGAGGACGTTACCAACAATCGAGAGGAATGTCGTTATCGTGTAGAGACCGACGAGAAATATCTTGATGTTGTAGGAGAGAAGAGGAAGGCTGTCCGTGAGGAATTCCGTGCTGGAATTTCCGGATAATCCGTGTGAAATATTGAAATCCATTGCTATTGATCATGTGAACCTACTGTATAGTTCAGCTAGTTAAAATTTCTGATTTATACAGACCCTTAATCGTTAACCTTCTAGCAATCTTCATAAATGTAAAGCTTTTCTATAGTTGCTCGCAGCGATTACATACGTCAGAATTTAAATATTTGTCAGATTTTATAATATTTTACGATGAAAGTTTTCGTTTGATAGTCTGTAGAAATTGCATGTATTTTGTTCAGTTGAAATGTAATTATATGAAGCACATTTCTCTCTACATTGGATTTGGATGAATTGATCAGTAGTGATGTGTGCTGTTGGGACGTCCCTGACATCATCCTTGAATGAGGAAACGGACGTTAAACCTATATTATTATTATTATTAATATTATTATTATTATTATTAAATATATACATGTATAGGACTATTTATATAAACACATTTATTAATTTATCGATTTACTGATGTATTTATGGATTTGTTCCCAGATTTGTTAATCTATATTTAGTTTTGTAACAAATTTAATTCTTAACTAAGGTATTCATATTTTAGTTATATAATTATTTGTCTTAATAATTTTTCAATATACAAATTAAATCCAAGCTCGTTTCTATATCTATCCGTAAATGAGGCAAACTGAACTGCCGACAGGGAATGACCCACAAGCAAAGCTAAGCGTTGAATGAACGCGGTAACCCAGGTTACCCAGGTTGCTGCAGCATTGGCCTAGGTGAGCGTCAGTGTCACAGGGGTCACGATACGCGCGCGTGTCGTAGCGGTCACGATGCATGCGTGTCGTAGCGGTCACGATACGAGTGCGTGTCGTAGCGGTCACGATGCGCGTGCGTGTCGTAGCGGTCACGATGCGTGTGAGTGTCGCAGTGGTCGCGATGCGTAAGAGTGCGTGATTGTGTAACGGGTCTCGATGCACAACATAATGGTTAGTAGTCATCCATGATAACATCTCTCAATTAAATACCACATACCTAAACTGATTCATAAGTTGGGCAGTTCATAATTAATTTTCCCCGCAAAAAGGCATGTCCTAGATTTTAATCTATGAATAACTCGGCCGTAAATTAATCCCACTACCATGTAATAACAGCTATTTAAAATAACGGTACTTGACGCTCTGCAGAATGAGCTATTTTAAACTTTCACCTGACCTAATTTCACCCTGACCTCGTTAGGAACTGAGAGGCCCGTGTCATAAAAATGGCCCGCTCATTGAGACACTCAGAGTTCTGGTGTCGACAGGATGAGGCTGCTCTGCATAATAAGATCTAAGTAACTCTCTGACACTAATTTAATGTAGAACAACAGTAGAGTCACAATCCAATGTATACTGTGAAACAATATTTAGTGTCGCAATCATCCAATATACTGTAGAACAATACTTAGGGTCGAAATCATCCAATGCACTGCAAAACAATATTTATGGTCGCAATCACCTAATGCACCAAAGAACAATATTTAAGGTCGTAATCATTCAATGCCCTATAGAACAAAATTTAGAGTCGTAATCAACCAATGTACTGCAGAACAATATTTATGGTCGCAATCATCCAACGCACTGTAGAACAATATTTCGAGTCACAAATATTGAATGTATTGCAGAAAAATATTTAGGTTTCAACGAGGAATACAATTAAATTGAATTAATGCCCTTAGCATGTTCTTATGATTTCCTCAAAATTCTTTGCTGCTCTATTGTCAGTAATTACAGTTAACCGTTTGTAGGTTTTATATATAGTACCATCTTGTCTAAGTTGGCCTACACTATTGAAGTGGATTAACTGAATTTTTTATTGCACTAACTTTTAATAACTAATATAAAATAATACATAATAATGATATCACTTCTTTCGTTATATTAGAATTCAATCAATGTCTTCTGAAGCAATGGTATATTTCAGTAGTTTTATCAGGTTAAGCCGAAATTAAGTAAAAGCAGTGATACAATTAACTGTAATACTGTAATACTTGCTTGCACGTAAAATGACAATTGAATTGATTGTTGATTAATTTTAAAATAAAAATTTTAACATGTGATAGCATAAGGATATTATGCAATAAACTAAATTTTTAATATCTCGTAAAACACATTTAAATTTTTTTCTATTAATCCAACGCAAAAGGGACCTGATTTTTAAGGGTGTAGCTTTCTGCGTGGTTGTTTGAAAGAATTAATTTCAATATCTTAGCAATATTCGTGTAGCCTATCAACTGCAATTGTGTCGATGGTGTTTGTATAATAAATCTCGAGATCTATCAATGAGTAAAACTTTTAGTTGGTTTAACGTCAAGATCAGAAGCTCGTAGGGCTTCACTTCAAGACGTCGAATCCGACCATCGCGGTGGTTGACCAACTGACCGACCAAACAAAGCAGCAGTCAGACTAGACTGAGTGATGATCCAGTTCTCAATGATAATTGCATGACAAACATATTCCAATATCTACAGGTCTTCAGAATTCAGCATAGGTGGCAAATTGATATACTATCTTAGCTTATCTAGCTTATCTGTGCCAATCATGTCGGCATAATTTGACAACATATTCGAATATGTTTAGCAGTAGATAGGTCTATTTAATATAGCAAGGGCTATATTCACTTAAACAAATATGTTTCAATTATTAATAAATAATTATTGCAAATTATTAATTAATTAGAAAAATATTACATATTCCATGAATGGGGTCATCGCAGAGACCTCCTCCCCTCAACTTCATATTCTTGATTGGATATTTGATAAGCACGCTAGCATATTTTGAATCCTTTGGTTTGCTCCTAGGCTTGACTTTGGTTCCATAGTGATCCAGCCTCCATGTTGGCATTTATGATCATGTCAATACGTAGCTCTGAAATTTGTTGTCGTTGTTGTTGTTGTTGTTGTGTTGAACAACTTGGACCAGAAGAATAGCCATAAAAGAAGAACATGAATGCACTTCCTGCAGCATAATGTAAAAATAATAAAACAAAATAATAAACACTAACAAAATTATATAAAGTAAATATAAAACTATTACTGTTAATAGATTTTGCATAAGGTAAGAAAATCTGTAACGTTTCTTATTCTTGTTTCTTACTATTGCATTTGTGCAATCAAAGATATAGAAATTTAATGCAAATTAAAAATACTTTCAACTGGCACTCATTCTTAATAGATCGGCTTACTATTGAATATAATTATACTACTGTATAGAACGTCTTTATAGCGAAGGGGTAACGTCATGAAGTTTTAAATGACAGATCCTAAGGTGAATTGAACCCTCGTGGGTTCGATTCCCGGCCGCGCTGATCCGAGAGTAAAATCTCGGACATTCACTGGACTGATACGGAAAATGGTCTAATTGCCTAACGGTTTAAACATGTGATATTAAAAGTGATTGACATCAACATAGTTAATCATTTCACTATAATGTTTACTATTTAAAAGTATTTATGATAAATAAACTACTTATAATAATTAGCAGTCCATAGTTATTGGGGCACAGTTATATATTTAAATAGTTGCTCGTTGAGTGAAGCTACATAATTTGAATCGATCCTGCCCTTTTTCGATATTTGCTGTTTTCTATATGCATTAATGGAATGCATAAATGTTTAAAGTAATTGGCAGCATTCAGTGACTTAGATGAGCGAATTATTGCTAATCTACGTCAGTTTTTGTAGTGCAATAAGTTTCTCTGCTTCCTAGCGCAGGTACCTGATCGATCTATAACGCATACATATCTCTTATTATCTGCTTTCTCTTTATTTCTGCAGTCAAATGCATTCTATTCCCAGCTATTCTTCATTCCACTACTTGCTTTTCCTAGCCAGTCTCACTGAGGATATCCAGCTCTATTTCATAAAATATTTGCTCTGTTCCAATGCAACTAATAAATAGTAATAAATATTAAAGGTTTAACATCCATTTTCTCATACAAGGATGATGGCAGGGACGTCAAATATAAAGATTAAACTTAAAATACTATACAATTAATATTAAATTGTGTAACCTGCATATTAATTCTGATTGTTATGCACCAATTTAGTATTTAATTGTGAATAGTTCACTTAACATATTTATATTGTAGTCTCTGATATGATATTTTATTTTTATGCCCTAGATTTGTAAGTCACCTGAAACGAAAACCTGTTACGAGATTATTGAAATGGAAACTCACAAATTACGATCCGAGATGCAAGTCAACAGTATGCTGCGGTGCTCCATAATCTCTCTTTGTAAAACGATGGTTCCCTATAACGCACAGATATCTATCCAAGGCATCATTGGCATCACCATCGACAATGCTGATGTGCTCCTAATAGATGTCCACGATACTATCGGAGAATTAAGTAGCAATTACCAGACTACCAAGCCTGTAAAGAACAATCAGGTGAAATCAGAATGTGGTAAAAATCATCGAGAAGACTCTACATTGTTAGCCCAGAACATTAAAAGCGAGCCCATTCGCAGAACCGAAATTCACTCGGAATTAGATTATCGACAGCATGACTCAGTTAACCTAGATAAGACTCCAGAGGACGAATATCAAGATGGCGATGATTACATATATGATGGTTGCGACGACAATGGTTATGTGCACGACAACACACGTGCATACTCCGAGGATGTTTACGATGATGCCACCGATGCGAGCACTACCGAATACCAGTATGATGCGGATGAACCGAGCGATAATATGGATCATATCGTGAGTCAATCTCTTGCGTCAGGTGTTTTAGTGCCGCAGGCGCAGTATAATACAGCCCAACAGCAGAATAGATACTCAAATATTGAGAATTACTCAAACGAAAATCATACCACTCAGTATTCAGACAAAACCTCTTCTTCAAACTATTTAAGTCAAATTTCTTCTGCACAGAACTCAAGTTTAAAGCGTCACAGAACAAATGCGAAATCGTCAAAGCGTGTGCGATCGTACAATAAGCACAGAACGTTTTTACCACCAGAAAGTTCATCGCAATCAGATCAACGAAAATTGAAAGGGAATAAATCGGCGCTACTACCGGACGAGGTGGGAACGATGTATACTTGCTCCATCTGTGGACAGATTATTAAACATCTGGGGTCGTTCATGCGGCACAAACAGAAGCACGAGGGTGTTATGTATCGGTGCGAGGATTGCGGGAAGTGCTACTCTCGCAAGGATAACTTTAACGTTCATCGGAGGAAGTGTTTGATGTTGATGAGTATGGGAGGTGGACAGGGTGACATAGTACAGTACACCTGAGTCAGTAAATATCTCTAAGAAATAATTAAATCGCTGAAGAAATAATCACTCAAAATCTCATGTTGGCAATGAGAACTGTTCTAGTCATTGGTGTTGTTGAGCTGCTATTTTAGTGGGAAGGCTAGTGCCAAGTTTAACGTCAGTTTCCTGTCTATGATGGGGAGAGCACTGGATTTGAACCTTACATGCGCTGATCTGCCTTGGGATACTTTACCAACCTTATGCTCTCAGATCAGCCCAACTTTTGCCAAACAGAATTGTGCAGAATACAAGAATTTAATACATTATTCTAAATAGACTAAATTGCCCTAAACTACTCTTGCCTGACACATAGGATGTGCACTCACATTTTTCAATCACAATTACACATTGTGTTTCATGCTCTCATATTCTTCATTCACAATTACACAATGTTAAGTAAAGCTGGTAAAGCTAAGGTCAGTTTCCTCACTTGAAAGCGATGTCAATGTGTTTCACACATTCACATTCTTCAATCACAGTTACACATTGTCTTTTATAGACTTTCTCAGTCAGAGTAAGTATGTATGACGAATAATACAGTGCAGTACAGAGTTGATAGCATGTATGTGTATGGCACTGGTTATTTGTGTGCTTTGACTACTGTTTGTCATGTTTATTAATTCCTCGTGGATATAATGTTTATGGTCCAGAAATCTTCGAAGCATTGAATGATTTCAAAGTGAAAAATCAATAATGTAGTGCAATATGGAGTACATAGCATTTGTCTATTACAATGATATTAGAATAAAGTACTAGTGCACATTATTCTTCCTGAATTTGATAATAACTATGCGACCCATAGATGATTGAATCATTGAACTATGTGATTCAATGAACTCATTACTCTACAAGTCTGTGTGTGCGTAATTGTGGATAGATGTGCGTGGATAATCGCGGGTTAGAGAACTCTATAAGATGTTGTACAGTGTTTGTTGTTTGATGATAATGGCCTGATTACTGATCTAGTCACTCTGTAAATCTTTAATTCTGCTTGGTCATGTCTTCTTTTGTAAAACGTGTTGACCAAGATGCACTCCCTTCAAAGCATCGATTGTTTTACGCTAGTGAAGAAACACTCCATTGGTCCTATCGTCCGACTGTATCTTAGCTAAGACGTGATGGATCTATCTTGAATAAAACATGATTACTTGGGTGATTCTCATAGTTTTGCTTAACTGTCTATTGAATTTTTGTTTGCTGTTTAGTCTCCCTTAACAATGTGTGCGGTTATGCAAATGGTAGCAGTGACCTAACACAATACCTGCAGTTGTGATGGAGAAAGGATGAAATATAGAATTGCATGTTGTAAATTTTAGAATTGTAGACCACAAAATTTCTAGAGAGGCTGTAGAATCAATCAATGTTAAATCAATCTGCTCACTTGATGAGTTTATTGATTTATAATATCCTATAGAAAGATTAATAATTAAAATTTATTATCCAATCAATTAAAAATTGATAGTTCCTTCACACCCATATACAATTTTGTAACGTACACAAGAGGCATTTCTTCTCGTACCCAATTAAAAATTGATTGGGTACGAGAAGAAATGCCTATTGTGTACGCTACAAAATTGTATATGGGTGTGAAGGAACTATTTATGATCTTCTACTTACATTCTTTTGTGTTTTGACGTTGTTTGTTAGCATTGATAACTACTTTTTAGCCTAATTACTTACTTGCATAAATTGCTTACTTACTAGAAAGATTTTAAGTAATGCTTATTACCTTTCTTTATCATGTATAAAGTGGTCATAATTTTTTTTAATTTCTTGATTTCTCCTGGTGTGAGATAGAGAGTGTTAAATAGTCATTGACTGACTGTATGGAATCTTGCACGTGTGTTCGACTATGGACAGACATATGAATGCACTGCGTACATGTATATACATACATAAACACTATATATTATCATCATCTTCCCTTAAATCCCAGTTAAATCAGGGTGGGTCGGGATACGAATAGACTTTCAAGTTTATCCATTCGTTTAAGTTTTCGAAGCAATTTTTGGAGCCTAGGCACTTACTAGCTAAATGCCCTTTCTGACGTTGGTTTGGATCTAAACCAAAACACTATATAAATAAATTTATTTAATTAAACTAAGTATGCATGTGTTATCAAATAAATGTATGCTTTCGTGGATGCCTGCATTACTCTTACAGATATATTCTTGCATTTCCGCATATTCCTGCATTTCCGCGTAGGTAAGATTTGTGAATTTTGCGCTTAGATGTTGTTCCAATGTATGTCTGCGAAAGTCCGAGAAATTGAGATGACCGCGTCGATAATTTATTTCATTTCCTGCATCACAATTTTTATCGTACAGTCGCTGTACAGTATTTTATCAAATTTTACGAGTTAGTCCTGAAGAATGAGCGTGCTAATTTATGTCGTCGGTAACTTTAAAGAAGTATTACTAGTTTTCTTTGTCGTTGTAAATAGTTGGTTTAGTGCAGAATGTTCATCTACATGGTATTGTCTACGTGTATACTATATGTGTTTTATTGTTTTTTAAGTAATTTCGTATTTTATCGTGTTGTGGACTGTAGCTTTGGATTTCAAGTCGAGTTCTCTTTAATTGCATTTCATTTCATCGTGATATAGTGTTAAGTAATTTTGAGATCTGTTTTTTCTGTGCAGGTTAGCTATCTGACTGCAGAATGTGTTTGCTATAATGTTAAGTTTGTGATGATAATATACACTAGTTTGGTTCTGAATTCAATACTCAACTTGGTTTATAACAACTAGTCATTGCCCGAATATCTTCAGAGGCGGTCGCGTGATTATTCTATGTGTAATTAAACTCTGAAATATTGCTGACTGATTTTAAAGATACCGTGGTCCAAAGGCTAAGGTGTCAGGCTTTAGATCCTGGTGTCAGGCTTTAGATCCTGACGTCCTAGGTTCGATTGACGAGTCATTTTTCAGGTTTAGGCGATATTTGCTAAAGGGCGAGTTAAAAACTGTGGTAGAAAAAATACAAACAAGCGGCGATCAGCGAGTTTCGTTTAATATCTAATAATTGCTAGGAGTTTTAGCGTGTAGGTTATTTGCATGTGTAGTCTTGAGTAAAGAAAATATCTGTGTTCACAGTATTTGATGGTATTATAATGTTTTAGTCAATAAATGAAGCTATGTCAGGCTTCTGGCATTTTACATTTTTTATTATATTTATTTTGTAGCTCTGTAGTATCAATTTAATGGTTTTTTCCTAAAATACATTTACTATAAGTAAAGATGCTATTGAGATTTCAATCCGTAGCCTCTTTACTATAACGTGTTAACTCAGTTTGCTAAGCAATGGACTTTTAGTCTGAGAATCAAGAATTCAGTTCTCTTCACAATTCAGTTCTTTTGGATTCAGTTCTCTTCGCTATTCAGTTCTCTTGGATTCAGTTCTCTTTGCTATTCAGTTCTCTTGGATTCAGTTCTCTTGGATTCAGTTCCCTTGGATTCAGTTTTCTTCACAATTCAGTTCTTTTGGATTCAGTTCTCTTCACAATTCAGTTCTCTTCACTATTCAGTTCCATTGGATTCAGTTCACTTGGATTCAGTTCCCTTGGATTCAGTTCTCTTCACTATTCAGTTGTCTTGGATTCAGTTCTCTTCACTATTCAGTTCTCTTCACTATTCAGTTGTCTTGGATTCAGTTCTCTTGGATTCAGTTCCCTTGGATTCAGTTCTCTTGTATTCAGTTCCCTTGGATTCAGTTCTCGTCACTATTCAGTTCTCTTCACTATTCAGTTCTCTTGGATTCAGTTCTCTTCACTATTCAGTTCCCTTGGATTCAGTTCACTTCTATTCAGTTCTCTTGGATTTAGTGCTCTTGGATTCAGTTCTCTTGGTTTCAGTTCTCTTGGATTCAGTTCTTTTGGTTTCAGTTTTCTTGGATTCAGTTCTCTTGGATTCAGTTCTTGTGGGGGTTATGCTTATGACGGGATGGGCTCCCTAGGCCTTACTCAGCTTGACTAATATTTACTGGGCAGGGGCGTAACACCCTGGGAAAACAATCCTGTTTACCCAGATAGAGAAATAGTAAATATTAAAATTTAATTGTTACTCAAAATCATTAATTAGAGTTGTTGGCCTATTAATGAATTACTTATTTTTCATAAATCATCATAAATTAAATGTGATACATTTAATTTATTAGTTTCTTACTTACTTAATTGAAAAATGAAGTAATAATTAATTAAATAATCAAACAATTATTAATTAGTTAATCTCTCAGTTAATGTTATAGTTGATAACTAATACATTTTAATGAATGTAATTAATAATTAATCATAACCTAATGTATATTTATTAATGAACTGAAATCATCATAATAAATTAATAAGTAAATGAATCCATTATACCTAATCATTTGTATTTCTTTGTCTTCGGGGTTACCAATGGAACGGGTGACTGGTCAACTGCATATGGGGACTCAGGGGAATTTGGTTCCCCTAGCTCTCATTTTTCTAAGGTGCGTTCCCCTGTTAGGGACCCTCATTTAGATACTAGGAGACCTGAAAATACGTTACAGGAGGCCCAACAAATGCCTACCGTTCCCCTAGATCTCAGTTTCCACTTTTATCTCTGCATTTAATAACAAATACTTAACTAACACTATATACGCTAACATTTTCCAGTTCAAGCCCTGAATTGGTCTACATATATAACAATAGGTCTATAAATATAATAATTGGTCTATAAATATAACAATAGGTCTATAAATATAATAATTGGTCTATAAATATAATAATTGGTCTATAATATACATGTAGTAATATAAATTATAAAGACTTCTAGTTTATAGTAGACGATCAGTAACCTATGACACATTTATGTATTAATCTACATAATAAAGCATAATGTACATTTAAATCTTCGTACAGTTTCATGACACTGAAAAATTTGCATCAAAATTTAGAGATTCCTATTTTGAACGCATGAAAACTGACTCTGTCTCCAGAATTTCTATCACTTGGCAAACTAGTTACTCCATGCATTTAAACATTTTCGACTAAAGAAGTATTTCCGTAAATCGATCTTGTCTACTTCTAGATTTACTAAGCTTATACAAATTTAATGTAGACCTAGTATGACCCCTAGTACCTGCTTCTGCAGTTCTGCCATTAGATAAATAAACCAAATACACTATGATTAACTTTACTGAAGCCAATATGAGTATCTTAACAGCTTAATTCCATTAATTCACACTAATTCTTCTCTCACATAGGCTAAATAATTAAGTTAATCCTACATAATTTAATCTATTTTCTTAACCAAGCCTTTTACAATCGTATACCAGCCTTGTCGCTCTAGCTTGTACTCTTTCTAATTTATCAGCATCCTTCTTAAGACATAGCCTGTGCCAAGCCTGAACGCTGTATTCAAGTTTGGTCTAACTGAATCTAATTGATTTTCCTGTTTCTTCATATAATATTCATTTTAGTAAAGCATGATTTTGTGGCTATAAACTGATCATAAAATTGGACATCTTCAACCATCCAACCATACCATATTTGTAAATGTTTTAAAATTTTTGTTGAGTAAAATATTACTAGAGAAGATGTAGGTCAGATATTCCTAGAATATTTACTATATATTAAGAACTTGCCTATTCGGTTCTATAGCTTTCTAAATTGCGTAAGATAGT
This sequence comes from Enchytraeus crypticus, assembly GCA_905160935.1. NCBI lineage: Eukaryota > Metazoa > Annelida > Clitellata > Enchytraeida > Enchytraeidae > Enchytraeus > Enchytraeus crypticus. The sequence continues at coordinate 133,986 of CAJHZI010000330.1, forward strand.
TCAGTTGCTATAGTTGTGGGACCAATTTTTGTAAAATTTCAGTTGAGAACCAATTTACCTTTCCAATAAAAGAAGGGATATCGCAAATTTATGAGGTTTTGGAAACGGAATTGGTAGCACTTTTGAGTAGCCATATTCTTTTTTGCAACAACTTCCGGCAAGATGAAGTAAGTGTTGATTGTTTACTTATTAAAATCTCAAACTATATCTTGATTAATCTGATCGCATTGGCTTATAAAATGGATACTTTATAGCTTAATTAAAGGATCAATTGACTCTATGAATAATGACCGTTGTATGATTGTTCTTTCAGGATTGAATTGTGCGTTTTCAGCGGTTCTAAAATCTATCCCGGGCATGGGATGAGAGTTATCAAGGCTGATGGCAAGGTAAATTATAATGTTTATATTCTATTTGTTCTTCTTAAATATAGACAAATAGATACGATCTAGCGTTATAGTTAGTAGATTCATGCAGTAGAGCTGTTTAAATGTTATTGGCAAGTGTAATTATCTTCCTTGCATGTTAATTTTATTAAAGCCAGAGATTTTATATACATTAGTACGTCTAAAACTTTACTAATTCGAACTATAATCGTGAGCACTGGGATGTAGCTAATTTAAAATTCTACTACGGATAACTATGTCCATGTAAAAATACTAGAAATATGTGATTTGCTAAAATGATTGTTTATACTTCACAATCAGTCAACACTATTTGTAGTCATTGTTGCTCATAGGGTCATGAAGTTTGTGTACTGTCTTAAGTTAGTGGAATGGTATTATGCAATTTGAAATGCTAAGAATGGTCACTAATGAAGATATGTATGAAAGTTTGTAATATGTAAATGTGCATTTACATACAGATGTTTGCTGTCTAGTAACTGTCAATGATTTTGACTTGCGATCTTGTTTACGACCTCATTACTCAACGCGGCTAGGGCAGTGTCTTGTTTCAATGAAATACTTTAAAACACGTCAGCTTAGCAACTGATGCTGACACGGAAGTAGAAAGATAACCCGATGAAGCGGTTGTTTCTATGCTACACTGCATTTTGTTTAACTCTGGTTTAAATTTTAAAACTCTGAAGCAATAGTTTTTTGGTTTCTCACTTCGTTCTTAATTAAGCACATGATACTATATGCGCATATCTTATGCGTCTCACGGAAGTAGAAAGATGAACCAGTTATAAAGCTGTTGTTTCTATGCTCATTGTATTTTGTTACCTCGGGTTTAAATTTACCACTCTGAAGCAATAGTTTTTTGGTTTCTCATTTCCTAACTAAATCACATTACATTATATTTCGATAGTGTTTAACTGTACCAAATTAACATTTTGCTGTTATCACTCTACAGTCCTATCAGTTTGTCAATGGCAAATGCGCCAAGGCTCACCTGGCCAAGCGTAACCCGCGTAAGGTCAACTGGACGGTGCTGTATCGTCGTAAGCACAAGAAGGGCATCACAGAGGAGGTGGCAAAGAAACGCACACGCCGCACCACAAAGTTCCAGCGTGCTATTCAGGGTGCCACGATCAACGACATCCTAGCCAAGCGTAATCAGAAGCCTGAAGTCAGACAGGCCCAGCGTGAACAGGCCATCAGGTATTAACCATTGCTCTCTTGTCTTATTTCACTAATATGGTTCGAGTTCTGTAATTACTAATTACCCTGTTCGCAATTCATTTAGGAAATATTGCGTAGACTAGCAAATTGGAATCTAGTGTCTTCTGCAGTATCGGCATTGGTCTCCCCTTAGTGAAGTTCTTTAGTGTTTAAAATTCAGTACTGGAAGCTGTTATAGAGGTTCGTTAATTAAGTAACAGTAAGTAATTAATTGAGTTGTGATTACACTAGTATTGCTTTTGAATTTAATAGTTTGTGGATGCATGAAAACAAATTTCTAAACTGTTTGGTATCACATTATTCTTGATCAGGTGCTGAAACCCAATGCTTATGAATAATCAATTTCTATATTGGCAAAAGTTAATTCGTTTTGTTTGTGTTTAGTTGCTAGTATTTGTTCTAATGGGTTGATATACCTGTATAATGTTTATATCTAGTTAGTCTAGAAAAAAGAAGTAGAAAAATAATTTATATACTTGTGGATCATTGTTCAAACGAACAAACGTACTCGATTGTTTTTATTCTTGAGGTCTCATTTGTCTACGATGTTTGTTGTTATCACTATTGGCTCAACCAACCAATTATATTGATATTACTCTGATTTATAGTCATTAATTTGTTCTCGGTAGTTAGGCGTATTTGTTGCAAATTGGCAAGAAAATTTTGACCTACGAAACGATACAAAGGGGGTCTGCAGTACTGGCTGTTAAATGTGTGGAGAATGGAGGTTTTTTGTGCATTGTGGATGTATTGTACTGAAAGAGCTATCTGGAGCTTCCTGTAGTGTTGTTGTTGCTTTAGTTGTAAGATTGGTTGAGTTCTATTGTAGTCTTGGGCGTCGCATGACAGATTAACAAATTGTAGGAGACAGGGTTAATATGACATTTCATTGATCAATTTTATTTCCACATTACCTTTTCTTGCATTTAATGGAAGGAAACTTGAGAGTGAAAATTATGGTATGGAAAATTAGATTCGTTATGTAATTGTGGCCAGGTGATGATGATGTTGTTGTCTTTTTTTCGTAGAGCTGCTAAGGAGAAGCAAAAGGCGAAGGATGCTCAGAAGAAAACTACCAAGGTATGTTGTCAATCATCTAATGCAAATTTACTGTTCCTTTCATTATTTTAGTGGTAGCTCACATATCCTCAATAATAAAATTAATAATTAAAGTCAGAAGTGTATATTCGCAGGTCAAAACTGCTCGAGGTTCCATGTTTCAAAAGTGTATCTGCATATAACTACCTACCTTGCTGAAGAATGCTGTGTTACACTTGGCAACATTGCTTAAGAGGATTTATTGAAATTATTCACATTATATTCAAATTGTCATATATATATAACGATATAATAAAGACGGAAGAGTTGTAACCTATTAATTGCATTATTTACTTATTCATATCCATACGTACCACCATTAGTTGCTTATGTTTTTAAAACTTGAAATTGTTATGTGTTTCTTCAATTCATATTGTCTAATATAGTACATCAAACTGTGAATTCTTGTGAGTTGTTATATGATTCACGCTGTATTTTCCTGTGTTCTGTCCGGGAGACTGTAGTATAGACCAACAGTAAACTGCACATGTCCTTTAGAGGTAAATGAGCAAAAACTGAGGGAGGCAATGGTAAACCACCTCAGAAGTCATATTTTTCCCAAGCTGTAGGCTGCATTAAGGTATGGATATAGGAGAGCCTTCTGTGAAGTGATTAGCCTGTTGAACTATGGAGTGCTCTATATGGAGCTTGAATGCTGACTCTTGAAAGGTAAAACTAAGCTGGTAAAGCTAAGGTTAATGCTAGTTTCCTAACTCGAAAGCGATGTCAGTGACGGGTGAGCCCTGGATTTGAACCCCGCACATACTGATCCGCAGTTGAGTGTCTTACTGACTTTGCCACAGGCTTTAGAGTGTGAATATGTACATTATACCTGCTACTTTGTAGTAGTACACTGGGGAGAGATGTTAAGATTTATTGTACTAATATTACTGGAATGATGCAGTTGATAGCATGGTAAATTAGATTGCACAAATAATTATAATTGATCAATTGTCTGTTGTTGTTGTTGCTACAGCCTGCTCAGCCCAAGGCACAGCAGAAACCTAAGATCACAAAAGCTGCGCCCAAGAGCAAGCCATCAGTCGCCGTCAAGAGATAAACGCTGTCAGCTTACTGAACAGTTCATGATTCGTTCAGATGTGTACATTACGCTGTATACTTTAGGTTGTCGTGTACTCTAATTGAAGGACGCTCCGTACTGATAATAAAAGTTATGAAATGCCTCTATTGTGTTGATGTGATGCCTTTATTATATGATACTATTTATAGTGTTTTTATGGAAGTAGTAATAGTTGATTATATTCTAAGGGATTTAAATGTTTAACATCATACGTGGAATTGAAAAACATCATCAGCTTCTTTGAAAAGATATTGGGCCATTCCAAATTTAACATTCCAAGATTGTTGGCAGCAATTCCTAAGATTTACTGTTAATAGCTCCTACCTGATCCATTGTACATTACTAAATCTAACGTACATTGCTATTGCCCCTCAGAGTAATATATTCATTTAATCCTAGCTAAATATTTAGATAGGATAACGTGCCAGATAATTTAGAAAGGTTAAAAACTATGCAACATATATTAAATAAAAAAGGCTACGACAGTGCTAACATTTATAGATTTTAGTAGAGAAATTTTAGTTGTCTCAAACTCTAATGTATAGTTTGCATTGATTGTTTAAACGCAATATTGTTACATTCATCTGCTGATGGGGCTTTGGAACATTCAAATTATTCAAACAGTTGAGACTGGCAAATACACATTGCATTTGTCAAAATTAGGCAGTAATTATTTACATAGTGCCCAAAACATGTCATGGAATAATTTGAAATTTATGAACAGAACCGATTTGAATTATCCCTGGATGCTTATAGTTATTAAAGTTATAATTTTTTAGTGATAGCATATGGATAACTGTCAAATCAACATATAGCGCTGTTAATGCTTTAATTGACAACTGAAATATGTGCTACAATTTAATTAATCATATATATTATATATTAATAATTTAATACCTATAAATTGAAAAAAGTAAATATCTAGTAACACAAAAATAACAGTTCCTTTAGGACTATTTCAGATTCTGTTTTAAAATGTAAATAAGAGAATACGTAAAATAAAGAGAACAAATGTGTAAGATTAGTGACAAAACTTTTATAATTATAAATTTTAGCAAATATTACACTTGTATATAAAGAATTTTTATATAGGATCCTTATAATCCTTATCATCTTCAGTTTCACTTTATATTTCATTAACAAATATTGTTACATTTTGTACAAGAAACAATTGCTGTGCTGCTTTCTACTGCACGATCAACAGTAAATACCAATCCAGCTTGAAAATTACATTTTGAAAGTTCAAATGTGTATAATATAATTGCACTAACTTTATCAACAATACCAGTCAACTAATTTATTTATTAATTATCAATCACACCTATCAGTACTATCAATAACGTATATTGCCAATATTAACGTATATCTATTAAGAGTAGAAAATAATCCGAAACAAGCATTTGGTTCAACGAATAAAAATATAGGATTGTATATCAAGAGAGTAAAGTTACTACTAGTTTACATCAAACTAATATAATCACAAGTTTCTGTTTCTTTACTATCTCAGGCAGCCTTTGTTTTGACGAAATTGCTAACCAATGCTAGTTATAGCAATACTTGTTTAACAATAATAACATGAAATTTACAGGTTGATATAACACATGTACAAGTATATACAGATTTCAAAATCCACCGAGCCCACAACTAACCGCACGGTACAGAATTCCGAGGGTTGGCCAGAAGTTTCAGAAAACATTAAATTTTGTAAAATGTATCATTTGTGTGACGACTATCTCAAAATAAAATCAGTTTTTTAAAATCCTTCACCCCCAGAAATCTAACCGCTGCTGCTACTCTGTGTGGCAGCTGAGGAGCATCAGGGCCTGTGAAGTAGCGGCAACTCTTCATCTGCAGAAAGCTGGGTGCGGGGGAACGACCCGTCTACTGGCTCGAGGCCTTCTTGCTGGCATCACTCTTGAGCTTGTAGTCTGCCAGAGCCGCTTTGATGGCATCTTCTGCCAGCACTGCAACAATATAGCATCATCATCATCATCAAACCATCACAGATAATTAATTAATTAATTTAAAAATATTAAATTATAATCTGCTACACTAAATAGAAATGCTTAATCATATACTTTTGCACCAAAGAAGAAAAGACGCAGCATAACGTAGGACTTTAAGCCCAACTGTAGCCCTACGCACTTGTTGTGGATTTAATTGAAAGTAAATAATATTAGCAAGTAAATGATATAAGCATTAATTATAGAAGCGAAAGGTTTAACTATCAATATTAAGTTTAGCTGTTGAATGCAAATAACAATTTCTCTAAACAGAATTACTAATTCATGTAATTAATTTATATAATTATACCAATAATGTGACTGATATCATATCCCTCGCTCTCTCTCTCTTTGTCTATCTCTCTTAATAAAATATAACTAATCATCATCTTCACTTTAATCTCAGTTTAACTAGGGTCAGGATACGAAATTAATTAAATATTATCAATGATTACTAATAATTAATCGTTAAAATACTAATTACTGAATAACATACTAGAGCAATGCAGCTTCACGGGAGGTAGAGACAGCTCTTTAGCAATCTGCGTGTTCTTGATTTGTCCCGCCTCTGTAATCTACAATACATAGAAATCAATCAATAATAATAATAATAAACGTTTAACGTCCGTTTCCTCAAGCAAGGATGATGTCAGGGACGTACCCCAGCACATGTCACTACAAATCGATTCACAATTACAATCAATTACTGTCCACCAGTAATTCATGATTAGCTCTGGCTCTGTTAACTAAATAAAAAATTAGAAATTCATAATTCAAAACCATGCTGTACCACCGATATCGCAACTAAATGAAATGACGAGTCATTACACTTATCTGTCCTTCCTCCATTTTCTTCACAAATCATTTAAATCAGCAAAAAAGAAGAACTAATGCTCAATAATTATAGGGAGTTTGCAACTCACAAATGTGACTTATATTGCAGCACAAAACCAGCACTTATTATAAGTCAAAGTGCTACAAACAGAACTATTGCAGCAAAAAACAGGCACTGATTATACATCACTGTGCTACGGACAGGACTATTTCAGCACATAACTAGCACTGACTACACATCACCGTGATACAGACAGCACTATTGTAGCACATAACTGGCACAGATACACTATTAAACAAAGAACCCTAGTGAGAAAGAAATAGATATACAGAAATACAGAATGAGTTGATCAGCAATGGCAGCAGTTAAATGGCTCTTTAAGTTACATTTTTTCCTTTTATCCATTCAGTAGCCAGAGAACTGGAGGCAATTGCCGAACCACATCCAAAAGTCTTGAACTTAGCGTCGATGATCTTTCCATTCGCGTCAACCCTTATCTGAAAAATACAATACAATAATAATAAAATTTATTTAGTTGCTGAAACATTAAATGTAACATGAAAATATATTTTAGCTCCGAGGATTTATTTGTTCTATTATCACTCCATTAAATAATATTTCAATTTAGGAATTATTCTACTCGTTAACCGAAAGGTTAGTTTACAAACCACTTTAACTGTAATCTACTCTAGCTTTCAGTACATTCAATATGGGGCTCTACGCCATTTCCTTTAACGTATTCATTTGGTGTCCACAGTTACTTAGAAAACAAGCAAAGAATATCATATACAAAGAAAACAGAAGATAAAGTATATTTTAGTTAATTCAGAATTAAGACTAATTGCAAATTAGCTGTTTCTTCAGCAACAATAAAGTCTAAAGCCTAGTTAAATGCCTGTTTCCAGTTTAGAAGGTATGTTAGCAAAATGACAGGCACCGAATTTGAACCCTACACCAATGGATGTGCATTTGTACAACCTACAGACACACTATCCACTTATCCCGATAAGAATTAATCATATCCCTCCTCTGATTTTTATCAGATATGTATTATTTACATATAATTATATATTATTACACATAATTACCTGTAGTTTCATGACATCCCCGCAGGCAGGAGCTCCTACCAGTCCAGTTCCAACATCCAAATCATCCTTGTTCAGTGATCCAACGTTACGCGGATTCTCGTAGTGATCAATAACCTGCAGTATCAATCAATCAATCGTTCAATTACACATGCAGGCCAGTCATAACAAAAAAGGTATCAAAAAAACTTTTACTAAAAATGTTAAAACAGTAATATACCACATGTTAATGGATGTCTACTTATTTAGAAGATTTCATAAACTTTGACTGGATTTTAAATAATTTACAAATTTCAATGTCATGGTCTAGACTGTCTTTTCTAGCTTTTTCTCTCTCTAATCTACTCACATTACATTTATTTCTATTGATAATTAATTACAATTTAGTTCAAGTTTGATGCTTTAGTCTACAGTTGGAATTGTAAGCAATGGTTTTTAAATATACAATAAAGTCCAAAATAATTGCAAAATATAAAGTTGTCGAAACCTTTCTGAACTGCTCATTTGCTCAGTTCATCTTTCTCTCTGTATTTCCTGGCTGCAAATCACTTAATATAAAAAGGACTCGGTTTACTTTCACAATTGCGCAGCATTATATTTTTAATCAACGATAGGAAAAATAAAAGTATGAACTTGACTCTCGAATGTCGTCAGATTATCAATCATACAATTAGAAAAATGCTTACATTCTTGTGATACAGAGCCGCACCGGCTCCAGATCTAGTTGGGCTCGCCATCTGAAGAGCGACTGCCCGACCACAAACGTTACGCAAAGCTGCTGACATGTCGAAATAAAGAGCAAAGTTGATTAGGAAAAAACGTTAAAATCTTCCACAATGGCCAAAAGTTTGTAAACAACAGCTTATTTGTAATTCTTCAGCTGTTACCATAAACTCTCTTCTTATACTAGTACCAAAGATCTTTAAAATAATTAGATATGGCATGACTGTTGTTTTGGCGATAACAGTTTTGTAACAAGAGCGACTTGATTTCCAGCATTCTCCATTTAATCCGGAGGGTAAACAAAGCCCCTTTGTCATATATGTATTTAATAGTAATTTCTGATTTATTTCATGATATTCGGCCTCTGAACATCACATAACATAACGACACTAGGTCAGAAAGCACAACTGCTTGTTTGAGACCCACACAAAATAAAATAAAAACTGATCTACACATCCTGCATAGCATAACATATTAAACACATTTTACTTAATAACCAGTACTAATACAGGAAACCAGCATACCTGTACTATTAACCTGTACGCTAACAGGTACAAATACTACTCAATATGCTAACATTTGTCAAATTACAACATACCTAGGCCTACACATCCTCAAAACCACACATACCAAACATTACAGCAAGAGACAATAACCATTTTAAAAGCTTAATAAACAATATAAACTTTATTTAACTATCAAAACTTTAATAGGACTGGGCAACCCCACAACTCAGCCTATTACTTTTCTATTAATACTGTTGAGAACTTGAAATTATACATATATAATTAACTTATTATTAATTATTATGGATATAATTTTTGTCACAATCCAGCATTTTGTGCTATTGGTCAGGCAGTGGTCAGAGCTGCAGAGTAATTGAATCTGATTGGTCAGTTACCAAATGACCAAGCGTCACCTGTGGTAGAATACGGGATATTCGGGTAGAAGGGAGATTATTGAAGTTGTGGCGGCGAGACGGGCAAGTCCACACGGCGTAGGCCCAGGGCCGAAACCGGAGTTGAAGTCGGAGTATTGATATTTTAGGGATTGTGTGTTTAGATCTTATATTAAATTTTAAGTTTTAGTGTTCGTACATATTAAATTGTATTGCTGTTCTTATTGACTATTAAATTTTGAGATGCTATTGAAAAATCTGTGCCTTGACTTCAATAATCATCAGTAAGGAATAATCACAGAGAGCCTCACAACTACTTCAGATCGGAGTCCCACACGCCTCTGAGAATACCATCTCATGTGTGCTAGTTAGAGTAGGCCAAGGCATTAAATTAGAGTCACGGACCGAACAAACGTCCTGTGCTGTGCTCCAACGGCGAGTTGCGACACGAAGGCAGCATCAGCGACGCGAGTTCTTTATAATACTTCACACTTTCCCTACAACACTTTATATACTTATCATAGCTATTCTTAAATTTGATTGACAGATTCGGCCTCAACGACCTCCTCTGGCAGTCCGTTCCAAACACCAACAACTCTCTGACTGAAAATTTTTTTGCGTATCTCAAGCCTACTTCTAAATTTAATTAACTTGTATTTGTGTCCTCTAGTTCTGTTATTATTTGCTACTTGAAACAAATTGTTAAAATTTACTTTACTGAAACCATTAAGCATCTTATAAACTTCTATTAAATTCTTCTATTTAAACGGTTTTAACGATGTATTGTTGCGCGTTCGGGTATACAAATTCCAGGAATTCATAAACTAAAGAATTGGGAATAACCTTTAAGAGATTTGAAATAAAATTTGTTTGCATTTTGCATTATAAATATACACATCCAATAAATAGGAATTCGTTTCAAATAATTTTTTTGTCATGACGATATATTACATAGATGTGACGATAAATGTGCTACTTAATTGTTTCATTATCGTTCAAAAGCTTATCAAATGTTCAAAAAATTCATTATTTTATGCCTTTAAATAACGACCAGCTGATATTGTTTACCTCTGGTTAGCAAAATTAGTTGTTGGCAACACTGTAATTCTTTAACTCAATATTTGCAATGGTCGAGATTGCCTTTGACACTTCTACGGTTTTTCTTTATTCTATGATTAGCACTTTCTCTTGTTTCTTTTACGTACTTCGACAACAACATCAACATTAGAACGTTCCTCTCGTTTATGATAATACCAAGCACTTTGAAGCGAAATTGAAACCGATAATATAGAAATTAAAAATAGAGAATTAACATAAAAGTAAGCTTAATTAATAAAATTCTATTAGCCTAAAAGAGTGAAGGTAATCACAGTAATAGATAAAATAAATTCACAACACAAATTAAGTATACAAGCAAATATACCTAAAAGTAATATTTCAAAGATTTACGTATATCAGATTCACACAAGCCCTTTTTAAATGACGCAAGAGAGCTAGCATTAATTATAACATGAGAAAGGTTGTTCCACATATCTACACCTCTAGTTTTAAAATAATAAAGTTCGGCATTATATCTAAATTAAGGTATTTATATAAATTGCAGATTACCAGATTTAAAAGTAAAAATTCACTACTCGGCAAATCAACGAAATTATTCATTATTTTATAGGCTAATATGTAGGTTATATTGGTCAGATTTTAGTCTTCGTAATTCAAGTGACTCAGCATTAAGTAACTCAAGGTAGTCCGAATTGCTGAGATCACTTAGCAATTATAAAACTCAATAAAAGACATTTTGTAAATTTCTCTTGAATAGATTCGATAAGCTGGATGTCAGATTTACGATACGGAGACCATTCGTTAGAACAGTATTCGATTATAGGATGAACAAAGACAGTAGACTAAATAGCAACTATACATAATGCTTTAAATAGTAACATTTTATCTTTTGTATTTATATTAGAGATAGTGAGTTATAGAGAATAGGGGTGGGTGGGTTGTCAATGTCTATATTATATCTTGTATCATGGTATGCATGGCATATAGATATACTTTATATACGCGCACAGAAGTACATGTATATTTCACACCGTTCCATTACAAAAAGCTAAGAAAAGACTCCTATACACAAGCTGGTATACATTAAGGTCGTGATTTAATTTGTTCCCGACAATCTGTCGCCGCGCTGTTATTATTCTGAAATTTCTTCTCCATCTAAAGTCAAAACTCGCTGATCGGTCATTCAAAGCGGCAGCAAATCAATCTCAAGAATGAAGAATAAAGAATATTCTTATAAAACTGCATATATATATATACTGTATATATATATATATATATATATATATATATATATATATATATATATATATATATATATATATATATGTATATATATTAGTGAGAGAGAGAGAGAGAGAGAGAGAAAGAGAGAGGTCAATATAGTATTTTATCATCATCATCACTCGTTTATTTCAGACAACAGTCCATAAGACATTGCACGATACAATGACAGATACAAGAGAAAAAGACAGAGAATTACGTAATCCACATGTAAAGATAAAAAAGCTAAACATAAAACAATGATACGCTTAGACGGAACCATGACATGGAGGAAATAAGAGCATTACGAGACTCTTCGATACGTTTTAACAAACTAAACCGAGAGTTACATAACACTGTGTCAAATACCGGCAACCCAGTAGATAAAAACATTTCAGTGACACTACTATATTTTGGGAAGTTAAAATATGATTTAACGCATTTTATATAGCAGGACTTCATACGACTAAGAGCAGCTAATTTAAAAATCTTCCACAAGGCTATATCAAAGAAACAAGAACAATAACTTCTAAATAATTTCAATTTAACAGAAATTGAGCATAAGCCAAATCTTCTTTTAAGAACATTAGTACGATAGAATAAATTCCTTATCTCTCGATTAATGTCCAAATCATCATGAAGATCATTCTGAATGATATGACCGAGATACCTAAAGCTGGATACAAATGAAAGCTCATGACCATCAAGAACAAAATTCGAAAAGTTAGCACAAATAGATTTTGCATTTGATAAGCGGATTAAATATCATACAAACAGTTTTTCTGTGTTGCACATCATGTTAATTTCCCTGGTTGCAAACTCTAGCACATACAATAAGTGTTGCAGAGCACGCCAAGAAGGAGCCAACAAAGCCATATCATCTGCATACGCTAAGACGTTAATGAATCTGTTCATGAAATAACAGCCTATACCAGACTATGTAACTTTGAGTAACACACTACGAATATAAATGCAGAACAGAAAAGGAGACAATATCCCTCCCTGCCGCACGCCATTAGAAATCTAAAAGCTACTAGAAATTGCAGATTGCCATTTAATAATAGAGCTTTGGTGGCTGTACCAAAACGCAAGAACACACGTTACTAAAAAGCATTCAGCTGAGGGTCTACAGTCCAATAACTCACTGAAAAGCAACCAGTAATTAACTGAATCAAAAGCTTTAGAAAAGTCAATAAAGCTTACAAAGACATCACTACCATTTTTTCTGTAATGTTCAATAACTTGCTTAAAAGCATAGGTACAAGTAGTAGTAGAGTGGTCTTTCTTAAACCAAAACTGATAGTCATCTGATTCATCTGTCGAAGCAAAGTAGTCAAATAATAAGGACTCAAATATTTTAGACATTGAGTTAGACAAGGCAATAGCGCGATAATTATCAACGTCAGATAAATTCTTGTTCCTATCCTTTAGCAACGGAATTAAGCCAGTGTCAGAGAAGGAAGAGGGGATATAACCAAACTTAAGAAATAAATCAAATAAAAAGCACAAATATACAGAGAGACGATTGCCACCATACATAAATGCTTCAATATGTATACCATCAGGACCAGATGCTTTACCCTTTTTCATTTTACTAAGCACATTAACAATATCCTTAAATGAGATAAGAGACAACTTTGTGGACTCTGAACAGAAATTGGTGTTATAAATAGTAAGTTTCTCATCAAATGCAGTCTTGTGTACTGAAATAGGATCCCGATTATAAAGGGCATTAAATTGATTCTTCCACATATTAGCAATATTGTCAGCACCTGAAGCGCCTCCTATACTGATTACATTGTTATTAACATTACATCTATTCTTTTTGATATCTCCGACCAGAATTTGATTGCATTGTTACTAGCTAAATTGTTAGCTAAAGCATCAGCTTTCAATGCTTCTTGATTCTGTTTACAATGTCTTAGAGCGAGCTTAAATCTGGCTCTAGCCAACCTCATATCAACAAACAGAGAACCCTGCCTGGGTTTACCAGCTGCTGCCCAGTTCATAAAGCTATCCCTGACCAATGTCTTCCTTTCACATAAGTATTCCATCCAGGAATAATATGATCATCACATTTAACTATATTAGCGGGAATCATTTTGTGAACAGCATCTAAGTAATGTAATTTTGTGAACAGTATTTAATCCTTTTTATACATAAGTATATTTAAAAGCATATACATATATTATATATATATACATGTATATATATATACAGTATATATATATATATATATATATATATATATATAGATATATATATACTATACACATACATATATATAAATATCTATTATATATATATACATGCATACATATAATATATATATATATATATATATATATATAATATATATATATATATATATATTATATATATTATATATGCATGCGTGTGTGTATATACATTGGGGATTACAGGACTAAAATAGTTCCTAAGAAAATTATCTTTTCTTCATACTTTATACACTTTCTCTGCCTTCTCATGCGGTGGCTCGCAACTGCCATAATTTTTTTTTTTGAAACAAAAAATCAAAAAAACAAAAAAACAAACAAATCTTTGTTACTATAAATAGCCACTTTGTTACTATAAATAGCACACTAGCAATATCTATATCATACATTGTCGATGACAACATCCAGCACTCGATCTTAAATCAATGGCCAGTCTATGTGCAAAAAATAAAGTTTATTGTCAATGACAACATCGAGCACTCGATCTCGAGCCAAATCCAAACCGATGAGCACAAAATTAGGTCAAAAACGGTGCAAATCCAAAATTCAGGTAATTAGTCATATTAAGTGAATTCGTCAATGACAATATCGAGAACACGATGTCAAACCAAAGCCAAGCCGATGAGCAAAAAGGAGGTTAAAACTGTGCAAATTCAATATTCAGTTAATTAGTCATACTAAGTTAGTTTGTTTATGACAACATCGAGCACTCGATCTTGAGCCAAAGCCAAACCGATGAGCACAAAATTAGGTCAAAAACGGTGCAAATTCCAAAAGGCAGAAAAATCAGTCCAAAGACTTTCACCTTGTAATTATCACCGCTTTTGACCTAATTTTGTGCTCATCGGTTTGGCTTTGGCTCGAGATAGATGTTGTCATTGACGAATTCACTTAGTATGACTAATTAACTGAAGTTTGAATTTGCACCGTTTTTGACCTTAATTTTGTGCTCATTGGTTTGGCTTTGGCTCAAGATCGAGTGCTCGATGTTGTCATTGACAATAAACTTTATTTTTTGCACATAGACTGGCCTTTGATTCAAGATCGAGTGCTGGATGTTGTCATCGACTATGTGTGATATAGATACTGCTAGTGAGCTATTTATAGTAACAAAGATTTGTTTGTTTTTTTGTTTTTTTGCTTTTTTGCTTTTTGTTTTTTTGTTTTTTTGTTTTTTTGATTTTTTGTTTAAAAAAAAATATTTATGGCAGTTGCGAGCCACCGTATTCTCATCAGCTATACACACACATGCTCTCTCTCTCTCTCTCTCTCTCTCTCTCTTTCTCTAATTTTCAATTTCTCCCTCTATCTACTTACAATACATCAATACAACTAGTATGCCACTTGTTGTTAAGACTCTAACAAACAATGTTACAACTATCAATCATTGTTTAAACGAACAATTCTTCTGAGCAACGAATCAAAAAAAGAAAGGATCAATGTGGATGAGACAGGCTGTTTGAAGTCAAAGATTTGGAAATTAAATAATGCGGTCCAGTTAGTTTTCCCGGGTAGGCCTATCTGATGTAAACTGGAAGCGACGAAAGATTGAAGGCTTTTATCATTAGGCAGTATCCCTGGGGCTGTGAAAGTCGTGGATTAGATCCAAGCTACGTCATGCGCGTCAGTTTCCTGCAGTTGAAACTTCCACTAATACTACATCTAACGGTCATTAGGCTTTGCTGCGCTGCAGAGTAGATAGCGTCATTACAAAATATCTATTTGGGTAGTCTATTTTATTATGTTATCTCTCTCTTAGTGCATTGCCTGCTGGCAGGCCCATGGTATATAACGCTTCTGCTCTTCTCTGTCTTCTGCGTTACACTTCAAGTCCACTTATGAGTGGATTTTTAAATCATCTAACATTCCTAATCTCGGCCTTCCTCTGCCTCTATTGCCTTCCATTCTACTTTCTATGACCTATATTAATCGATTTTCCCCCTTATAGACTTTTTCCATTTTATTAGACTTTTCTTATTATGTTATAAGGATTTATAAAGCTTCCCTTATTGTGTCCGGGTTGCTTGAATAATAGACCAACCGTGCATTGCACCTGTAGTAAAAGGCGACATAAAAATAAGATCCAACCAACGTCTGAAAGGGCAATCGGTTGGTGAGCGCCTATGTTCCAGAAATTGCTACAAAAATTTAAACGAACGTATTTGTATGGGTCTATTGTGATAGATTTGGGACAAAGAGGATTGTAAAAGGTCTATTCGTATCCCGATCCTGGTTAAACTGAGATTTTATGGAAGTCGATGATGGTGATAAGGATTTGTTTCTTTTTTTGCTTATACCGAAACGATGGCCGGGATTCTTTTCAATAAAATTCGGCCGACTACATGTTAGGTTCTATTCTTCCGATAATATTCATGTCATATTTCGGCTGAGCACGTCCTGAGTTTTGTACTTTGAACCTGTGCTCTGGGGACCTAGGGCATTTTTCACTCAAAGCTGTCAACGCTCGGTCTTTCAAGGTAGTCTCCCACAATGTACTAACCGGGCTCTAAGTTGCTCAACTTCGTTAACTTCGATAAGGATTTATAATACAAGAATCATATCTAACAAGATTGAAGTAAACTCCATTGATATTTTCTGACTTTTTTCTGACATTTATCTGACCTTCAAGACTTCAACTGACTTTCCATCTACTTTCGCATCATCCTGCAAATCAATCAAGTTGTCAACTAAGCAATCAATCAATCAATCCATCAATCAATAAGTCAATCAATCAGTCAATGAATCAATCAATCAATAAGTCATTCAATCAATCAATAGGTTAATCAATCTTATCTTATTATGTCATCGAATGGTCGGCGCAAGGAGATGTAGTAATGAGATCCTAAATCGTGTCAGAAGATTATAGCAACCTAGCTGATGATATCGAAGAATTGCAACTGAAGCCCAGCAATCACTTGTAAACACATTCAGCCTCCGGCGGGTCCATTTCACGCGTTTCTCGGACTGCACATTCGAACTGCTCTCTACTTAAACATTTCTTCAAAGGAACATTGAAAGAAGAATAATGAACATTTAGTCTCGAAGCGTTCCATTGTCAACGACCCGTAACATGGGCCATGCTTTCATCCATGTCGACAGTTTAAATGGTCAGGGGAATTAACTAAAGGGTCTGTCCGAGAAAGATAATGACATCATCAATAAATTACGTCACCCACGTGAAAAACCTGCTCTACTCTATACTGCCCATTTGCAGGTCCATTTGAATATTTCTTACTCATCGGCAGCGTTTATTTTCTACATTTTGCTTCATTTTACACTTGAATGCATTTCGACCTGTATAACAATTATACTATCTTATTATAATATATCATATTATCCAATTCCACGTGGTCTTGATTAACTTCATTTATTCCCCTTTCATTTGTTCATTTATACCATCTCTTAACAAACCCATTCTCCTTTAGATGAAGTCTTGACCTTTGTGTCCAACGCCTTCTCTTGATTCTCAATATAGTTATAAACAGCCTTTCTTTAGTATAATTTAGTAAATAATAAATATTAAACTTCTCACATAATTAGAGAAAATCCTAACTAGGAGTCAGTTATTGCGTTTAATCAGAGAAGATTAAAGGTCCAAGTGCTAAAAGGGTCGAGACTTACAACAGATCCGCCCACTTCACTTTAACATAAAAGTCTTCAATGAAATACTTCCTTTCAATCTGTTGTATTCATGAAACTACCGTGCGTAAGGTAACAATGCATCTCAAATCATTTGAAAAATTAAAACTCTTTCATGAACACTTTCAATGTACAGTAGTTGTAATTTGTTAAATTCTGAGCCTAAAGGTTTAATAATAATAATAATAATGGTTTAACGTCCGTTTCCACATCTAATGATGATGTCAGGGACGTATTTACAAAATAACCATAACTACTAACTCTTTTCTAAAAACATAAATAATTCATTTATGTAAGGATTAGATAAGATAGAAAGATGTAGGCAACCATAAAATTAGTGTCCCCTTGATTTTAGTTTTTCTTATCCTATGATTTTTTCACGGATCTACAAGTGTCTAAATCACTGTCGTAGTTTATTGAAAATTAGTTGCGGAGAATACGACGTCTATAGCTGAGGAATCGGACGATAAATTGGTTGATTGCTGTTTCCTTGCTGCCCTTTATCAAGTAATAAACTGAAGAGGGTCCATCATGACACAGGCATAGGCTGCTCAGTGTAACAGAAACTAATGGTAAGTTAAATAAGACCTTGAAATGAAAATGAAATGTAATTGAAATGTAATGTATTTGACATTAAATTTATTTCCGTATTTAAACCTGTGACAGAAGGAGCAAAGGTATCAGGTTTAGAGAGAGACAGTG
This sequence comes from Enchytraeus crypticus, assembly GCA_905160935.1. Lineage (NCBI taxonomy): Eukaryota > Metazoa > Annelida > Clitellata > Enchytraeida > Enchytraeidae > Enchytraeus > Enchytraeus crypticus. Next base: position 152,231 of record CAJHZI010000330.1, read on the forward strand.
AGAGAAAGGGAGAGAGAGAGAGACAGAGAGAGAGAGAGAGAGAGAGAGAGAGAGAGAGTGAGAGACAGAGAGAAAGAAAGAGAGAGAGAGAGAGAGAAATACTCAGAATTAAGGAGGAGGACCTGAGAGATGTAAAGAGACAGACACTGAAGTAGCCAAGCAGTAAACTATAATGCAACAAGAATCACGCCGAGTGACGCTAAAGTAGCATCTAAAGGAAGCTGCCAGAATGTTATAAAACTGGAATGCTTATCAATACGCAAGAATTTCATCAACAAGTTAGAATATACGAAATTTCAAACTGCTTGTAAAACAACATACAAATAATTTCAAGCATGAGCAGTCTTATAACGTATTGGTTTCTTTTTACTTATCGAGTGGTTCTTTAAATCATCTAACATTCCTAATCTCGGTCTTCCTCTTATAAGGAACTTTTAATAGATCCCAAAAAGTCAAAGGATAAAATATTCCATAATCCACATGCAAAACTCAAGTCATCTGGATCCACCGAAAGGAAAGCATATGTCCAGAATTTCGTGGATATTCGATGAGGTAGACCTAAAACATTTCGATGAGGTCGGGTCTAAAACATTCACTCACCTATCCACCAGATTCTGTGACAGTGCTCATTCGTCCATCACAACATCGAGTTTAGCTCTCTCTACCATCACGTACAGTTACTTTACCACAGCGACTTTTGGTTTGACCTCAGATTCTTGCAAGACTTCAAATATGTGCTCAACGTTTCTACTCCAGTCTAGATGTCAGATCCATGCACCTCGTGTTCACCAGATTAACTGACACCAGTATATCTCTCCACTGGTGACTTCTTGGATATTTCTGGATTATTTATATCCAGCTCTCAAATTCAGCAGTTTACTTTATTCTTTAAACTTCGTATGGCCTACTTTAGAACTGACTCTAAATAGACATATTCTCAATTAGATAACTTACTGCATCAGTAAAATGTAATGCTGTTAATATTACAACAGTCAGTGTTGCGAGAATTTACTTCTAAATGTAAGTTTTTCCGTAGTAACTGTAACTGACTATAAATTTATAGGAGTAAAGAAATAGACATATTTTCAATTAGATAACTTACTGCATAGGTCAATGTAATGTTATTAGTATTACAACAGTCAGTGTTAAGATAACTTACATCTAAATGTAAGGTTTTCCACAGTAACAGTAACTGACTATGGATTTAAATAGGAGTTTATCCTCAGCGATATGTAGCCGCAAGTGACAGGTTTCAAACGCTTCCAGGGCAACACCCGATTGTGATGTACTCAGCACATACTCCAGAAATGTTGTTGTAACGCTTCGTATTTTACTGCAATGTTATTCTTTATTTAGTATTAAAGTACAGTGTGGCATATTATGGCATATTGTAGCACACTATAGCATATTATAGCATATTACAGCATAGGTTATTGCAGCATGCTATAGCATATTATAGCATATTTTAGCATATTATAGTATACTATATATATATATATATATATATATATATATATATATATATATATATATATATATATATATATATATATATATTATAGCATACTATAGCATAATGCAGCAAATTATAGCATATCATAGCATATTATATCATATTATAGCTTTTTGTATCATGTTATAGCATATTATGCCCATTGCATGATATTATTAGAATGTCTTAATAGCGTAATGGTAACGTCATGAAGTTTTAAATGACAGATCCTGAGTTCAATTGAATCCTCGTGGGTTCGATTCCCAGCCGCGCTGATCTGAAAGTAAAATCTCGGACATTCACTTGACTGGTTACAAGGAAAGGGAATAAATTGCCTAACGGTTTAAACATGTGGCATTAAAAAGTGATAGATATCAGCATAGTTGATCATTTCATTATAATGCGTGTTTATTTTTTATAGCATATTATAGCATATTATAGCATATTATATAGTATTGCGTGTAACCGCATTGCGAAGCCATAGGGTTTGAGATAGCTAGGTGACTAAGAGGAGAGCTTGACACAAAGCAGTAAATATAACGCAACCTTTATATATGTCACTGTACAAATGAATTAGATTTATTAAACAAACCTATATCTTAGAAGTATCAATTCGTCAATCAATAAATCAATAATCACTCAGTAGATTGATCTAATTGATTGATTGGTAATTGGTTGATTGATTAATGAACCAACGAAGCATTCAATTTCGCTTCTGAATTTATTCATCCTAATGCGAAATAACAGACTTCAGGAAGTATTGTGTTCTGAGCTCCGTGAAATGTCAGGAACAAGGAAATCATATCTAGACAACGGCATCAATTGAACCTAAATTATCTTATTTGATCACTCAACGAATTATTAAGCTAATCGACTTAAAAACGTCGATTTTGACAAATTTAACCTAAGCTAAGCCAAACTCAATATTCCCAGAAATCATATCTAATAAACCACTTGTAGTTTTCGGTTGGATTGTTCAAAATATAAAAGTATAAAGATGTGAAAGTCCAACCTCAAGAAAGATATTGATGATATACACTGATTTGATGTGATATGGTATCTATTTGATGTGATATTATATCTCTTTGAAATAAATCCACGTGATTTGCTTGATTTTACTTACAATATTTGTAAAAATTAGAAAATTTCTGGATTAGATGATTTTGTATTTCAGAGTATTGCGCCTCCTCTAATTGAGCAGAATTCTAGTAGACAATAAGATCAATATAAAAATTTTTCACTTTATCTCCATGTATTTCTGGTGTACGATTTTACCGAAGTGAAATAAACGTGATTCAATTCAATTCAATAAATTTCGACTGATACGAATCTATTCTAGAAGTATTCTAGATCTATTCTAAATTTTATTTGAGGATTAACGATTTAAAGGATTAATTTCTACTTCAGCTTTAGGCGCCTTAACAGGTTAAGTCGAGTTTATAATATTATATCCTAGGGGCCTATATTGTAGGCTACGCTATGGGCCCATATTGTATGTGTAATGTTGTACGAATTCCTAAGTCAGCGAGTAAATCCAAAACGCAAGATACGTACGATAGAGCACTTTATTCGAATCTCAACAACTCATGGATATATGAACACACGGTCCTTATATACCCTACAACAGGCATAAACCCTGTTGTCAAGCAACCTCCTTTTAACATGATTAAAGGGCTTTAGTTGCATATATACATTTACATCAATTGTGATCAAAGTGTCTATATATATTTACAATGATACGGCTTCACTCATATTCTTTGGTGAAGCCGTAAATCAATTAAAGAGAATGTACACGGCTGTTAAGTTAACATCCGTGTGTAATATGATAGTTAGATACATTTATAATACAGTGGCCCAGCTTCACTCTATTCTTGGATGAAGACGTAAACCAATTAAAGAGTCTGTCCACGGTTGTTCAGTTAAAACAGTTTGTAAATTAATTAATATGTACAACTGTATGACAGTATGCTAGGGGCCCATATTGTATGCTAGGAGTTCTATAAATACACGACAGGAGGCCCGACAAATTTTGGCCGTTCCCTAGCACTCAATCCCACTTTAAAACCTGGATACAGGCTAGCCATTTAAAAGTTCTCTTCAATAGATATCTTCCCAAGAATTAGCTTCTAAGTGCTAATAAGGAATAACAAGAACTACCAAAACCACATTTGGCACATTTGCATTCATGGAGGAATCTAGTTCCCTGAAAGTTATAATGCAGTTTAGGCTCTTACGAAATACTGAATACATGGACATTATGCTTTGTTTATCTATTTAAAATTTCGATTTGCATAGCAAGCATAAAAAGTAATGTAAATAATTAAATAGCACATAAATTAAAAACTAATTTCTTTTAAGCTACCATAAATTTTTTTTATAGAAAAACCGCTAAATTACTATAATATGCGCCTTCCTAGTTCCAATAAGGTTTCCTTATGAAAAATAGTAAAGTTTAATTATCATACGAAACTAAAAAAAATTTGGTTGACCCCGACGTGATTTGAACACGCAACCTTCTGATCTGGAGTCAGACGCGCTACCGTTGCGCCACGGAGTCGTTCTGTTATGTTAACAAACTGTGCACAGGCCGTAGCAAATAAAATTCTGAGATTATGACCGAACTCGTAACAACTGAACTATTTTATCTTTTCGATCATACTAGTGCGATAGTGGGCAGTTATTTGTTGATTTACAAACTTTAGATTCCGTTAACAGACAGGCTAGCTAGTGTCATCTGACTGAGAGGTTAATAGTGTCATCTGACTGACAGGATAAATAGTGTCATCTGACTGGCAGGTTAGATAGTGTCGTCTGACTGAGAAGTTAGATAGTGTCATCTGACTGACAGGCTAGATAGTGTAATCTGACTGACAGGCTAGCTAGTGTCATCTGACTGACAGGCTAGATAGTGTAATCTGACTGACAGGTTAGCTAGTGTCATCTGACTGACAGGCTAGCTAGTGTCATCTGACTGACAGGCTAGATAGTGTCATCTGACTGACAGGCTAGACAGTGTCATCTGTCTGACAGGCTAGATATTGTCATCTGACTTATAGACTAGATTGTGTCATCTGACTGACAGGCTAGACAGTGTCATCTGACTGACAGGCTAGATAGATCGTCAATTTTTGTAAAATTTGGCTGCAGCTGTATAAGGCTACAGTTTAAATCGAATGATATATTATAATTAATAGTATGCATAAATAAGCTTTATGATCATTAAATGCGTTTACTACTTAATAGGATTAGTTTTCAACAGACTTATACATATGGGAAGTGGATTTGCTTCTATTCTAAACCATGTTTCGGTATGAAATATTGGGATTTATCTCTTGCAATCAAAAGAGACGGGATTAACGTGATACGATTACCGTACCTGCATTACTGTCACTTCTGAAGAGTCCTATCATAGAACTCTATAAAGAGCGAAGCTGTGTGCAGCTTTTGTTCCAGAGCTTTCCCTTTTCTGGACAGCAAATAACAAAAATAAAGCAAAGACCATCGTTCTTATGCCTGGGTCTTTAAAACTATGGCAAATTGGACATAATTAAACTAATTATGTTATAATTACAAATTGTGTACTTAGACTTCTTCTTTTATAGCTGATAAATTTCCTGATTATTAAAGAAAAAATTATTTGCTGATATATTCTCTGTTTTTAATTAAAAAATAGTCTGGTTTCGTAATCTTTCTATCCGAAACAAAAATCCTTCAAATGCAGATGTTTGACAGTCGTTTTCATTTATTCTGTTTGAGAACATCATTTGTAATTCTCGGATTTACTAGTGTAAGTGTTCCTCATGGGTCATACTTGAAGAGGAAAAAAGTGAAAGGATTTGCAGCTGAGTCCAGACACTTTGTCTGATTATACTTTGCTAACACAGGTCTAAGAGTTTTGTTATGATCAAATATCTCACAGCGAAGAACAACGCAATGAAACAGGAGGTCATCTGTTCGATTCCTTGACCTCTCTCACAGTTTCTATTGTACGTGATATGGAAACACTTGTTAAATGCATGTTCTACAGGCTACTCTTGCAGTATTTGACCGTGTAGATTGTGATCCATTCTAGAATAGAGCCCCGTAAACTACAAGTAGACCTATCATAAGAGGAGACTAAGCGGTAATTGATGTCGGTAATGGAAAATAAGAAGCTGAAGCTGCATAATTATAAATTAAAGACTACGTTAAGGTTTGGCTAGGGTAGAGCCGCTGTGACTGAAGCAGCATATTAATCACGGTTGTACTCTAAATAGCATCCCTTTGATAAATAGGTTGAATATACTTTATTTTTGCTAGTCATGTGTATAGGACTATAGTTGTTGATTGCAATAAAAGCGCGTGCATTTAGCAGACCGCATGAAAGTGTAACTTGAACCTTCCATTCTTATTGCCAATTCGTACTGTTTTTATTTATATATTGCTACTATCGTTACTATTTTGGCGTCTCAGTATAATCACCCATTCCTACCGTTGACCTATAAACATAGAAATTAAGCTTATACATGCATGTAACGGGAAAATTACTGAGCCAGTATTAATGACTGAGCGAGTGCAGTCAACTGCCGTTCAAATTCCAATCATACAGCTCGTTCTTCTGAAAATTATGCGACTATTTAATCGGATCGGATATTTTTGGAACACACTGTAGGAACGCTAGTTTGCGTGCGTTTCGTTGTAAACAGCCCTACAACTGCTGCCACGGAATCCGTAATTTACACGTAGGTGTTAAAAATCTGTCTGTGTTGTTACAGGATTAAATATCAATTTTGTCGATAAGAGCTTGCAATTTGTACGACAGATGGAGCAAATTGGATAATAGGTACTGTAGGCTAAATATGTGGCTTCATTTACAAATAGATTGAGGATGTGTGCAGAACTTTTCAGTCGTTCATAATTAAATACAGAAATTGCAGACCGCAATGACGTCAGAGTGCGTCCATGCGATTAATAAAAAAGGATTTAACGTAAATGTCGTCATGCGAACGAGACCAGGTGCTCCTACCTAATTCTATAGAGGCTTAAACCTTGAGACCACAGATGATCTTAACCATAGATGAAAAAAACGTTTTTTTACGTTTTTTATATCTTTGAAAAAACCCGTTTTTTACGTTTTTTACTTTTTATAAAATAAAAAACGTAAAAAAACGTAAACCATTGTTTGACGTGGACTGCACATAAATATTGAGAAATTGCCGTTAGTTTCGTGCCATAAACATCACTATATAAAAGGTAATTCATTACATTTTTTATTTTCCTAGTTACGCAGATGTTCTCATTTTTAAGACATTGTCTACTCTTAATTTCTTACGGATTTAAATTTTCTTGTATTGATAATTATGAACAACTGACAGTGTGGCTGTATGTGACCTGAAGGTATTTGTTTATATTTGTATGGAGTCTATGGACATACTTTAGAACTTTAGATCAAATCTAGTTGTAATAAAATTGTTTAGTGTTAAGGAATGAAACATGGTAATATATATGCAAGCTACGTGTACGCTACTAACGTTTTTTTCAACGTTTTTTTACTTTTTTTATTTTTTGGGGAAAACGCGTTTTTTAACGTTTTTTATTTTTGGTAGGAACGTTTTTTTCATCTATGATCTTAACATGCTTACCAAAATAACTTTATTTACAGTAAATTAATAAATTGAATGAAATTTAATTTTAAAAAACAATTTTCTTTGCGGATATTCTATGGCAGACAGGCCAGTATTTGAATTGGCAATGGCCAGGTAAAAAGGCGAATTCCTAATTATATTATTCAGGTTTAACCAATCCAAGAAGTTCTAGAGACACAACTTTTTCGCCCTTGAAAGGGCAGAATTGAAACTTGCTGACTTAAAAATATTTTGCTGACTAAAATATTTACCGATAGCGTAGTGATGCATTATTTGCGCCGTTTTTGTTGCAGGCGTTCAGACTAGACATCCAGAAACACTTAGGCCTAACGATATGGAACGGATTTGCTGGCTCGGGTCCTTGGTTTTACTTCAGGCAATTCTCATTTATTCAACAGATGTCAGCAGAGGTGATTCAATTCGACGACCATCCCAAAAGCTTATCAATTCAGAAACAGAAATATTGGGTTATAGAAATCGAATACCAAGAGGTTTGTGTCTGATGCTATTTTTCTTTTTCCTGCGACTGATTAGGTTAAATTGTCCCAGTAGCTCAGCTGGGCAGAGAGACGGATAACTAAATGGCTCAGCCTCATATGAACTAAATTGACCTCCCGAGGTCAAGGTCATAGGGTCGAGAGCGGGAGGCAGGGAGGGGGCATATGATCCCCTCAATTAAGATGTCATGTAAAAATTTTATAAAGCCCAAAATAAAAGTGCACACAATGCATAAAGAGAGTCCCTCCACTAAGACTACAGTGCCTCAAGGCTAAAGTTCCTCAAGCCTAAAGTGCCCTAAGACTAAAGTACCCAAGCCTAAAGGGCCCTAAGACTAAAGTGCCCTAAAACTAAATTACCCAAGCCTAAAGTGCCCTAGGACTGAAGTACCCAAGCCTAAAGTGCCCTAAGACTAAAGTGCCTCCAAAGACTAAATCCTGACTAGGCCATTTTAGTTTTATTCTGGCTGTATTCTGATTGTATTCTGTTGTATTCTGGCTGCATTGTGTTCTGGTGTGATCGGGTCAGTTCAATGTAAAAATGCTGTGATGACAATTGACTGTTAGTCTAGGGTCGGTGTCACAAAAAGTAAATACACATTATAGTGAAATGGTCAACTATGTTGATATCTATCACTTTTAATACCACATGTTTAAACCGTTAGGCAATTTAGACCATTTTCCATATAATCAATCCGATGAATGTCCGAGATTTCACTCTCAGATCAGAAGGCTGGGATTCGAACCCACGAGGGTTCCATTCATCTCAGGATCTGCCATTTAAAACTTCATGACGTTACCCCTGCGATATTAAGACACACAGTTTTTATATAATATTATCATTTTGCCATGAAACATAAACACGGACGTATAGCGCCATCGAGCATCGAAGAAAGAGGAAAACACGAAGAAAACAGATTGATCAATGTGTATTGTAAGGAACATGAGACATCATTAAATTCTTTGTATACTGACTTCATACGGGCAATTTTCAACACTTAGATAATTTTAGATTGCCAGTTGATCAGAAATTTAATGTCACAGTGATACCGTCTTCTTCATTTGTAGAAAGAAGATCTACTGCTAATAATCACAACTGGGCGGAATTCTTTGAGGAAATGAAAAGGTTTGTTCACCGTCAGTGTTATAAATCCAGGGGATTGGGATTGGTTGGACTCTACATGTTTTATTTATTATCTATTATTTTTATTAATGTATGTAATGTATGTAAGGTATTATTTATGTATTACTTATTATTTATTGTCATGGTAGTAGGCCTAATGCGCAATTAGTTAAAACACGTAGGCCTATCGCGTTAATAATGAGGATTAAATCTCTCTCAATCTCCTCCCCCATCTCACTTTTGTAGAATTAAAACAATGTTGAATTGATTGATTAAAAATTAAGAAATAGTTTTATTGATGTATGAAATGTATGAAATAGGTTGATTGATTATAAATTAAGAAGCTAAGTTTAAAATTAATAAAATTAATTAAAATTAAGAGAGACTTAAAACACTCTAACAGTGTTGGCAACTAACAATAACGTGCAAAAGTTAAAGTGCTTCCGTCGTCAATGACGATATCGAGAACTATTGAGCCGAGTCCAAAATGTTCCAAAAAAACCTTGTAAAACCCAATGAGATCAGTATGTCTTTGATCAGAAACATATACATGTAGGTACATTTGACTTACATCGATACATGTAGGTAAATGATTGATTAATCGTATGTTTGTTTCATTGATTGATTGCTTTATCTGTTAATAGATAGAATGATTGAATTCTTGATGGAATAATTTCTGATTAGTTGATCGATCGATAATAAGTTCGATTAGATGATTGATTGCTTAATTTATTGATTGACTCACTGATTGATTATTTGATAGTAATTAATTGACTGTTTGTCTGACTGATCGATTAACTGAAAGATTGATTAATTGATTAATTGACTGATAAATTGACTAACTGATTGACTGGCTGATTAATTGGTTGATTGGCTGACTGACAGATTGACTGACTGACTGATTGATTGACTGATTGATTGATCGATCGATTGATTGATTGATTAATTGATTGATTGATTGACTGATTGACTAACTGATTGATTGATTGTAGAACTGACTGGAAGGACATGCTATGTGGTACGTGGGATGACTGGTGTAGCTCCACGAGTGGTAACTGATTGATTGATTGATAGATTGATTGACTGATTGATTGACTGATTGACTGATTGATTGATCGATCGATTGATTGATTGGTTAATTGATTGCTTGATATATTGACTAATTGACTAACTGATTGATTGATTGATTGTAGAACTGACTGAAAGGACATGCTATGTGGTAAGTGAGATGACTGGTGTAGCCCCACGAATGGTAACTGATTGATTGATTAATTGTTTGATTGATTGACTGATTGACTGATTGATTGGTTGATCGATTGATTGATTGACTAATTGATTGATTGATTGACTGATTGACTAACTGATTGATTGCTTGATTGTAGAACTGACTGGAAGGACATGCTACGTGGTAAGTGGGATGACTGGTGTAGCCCCACGAGTAGTAACTGATTGATTGATTAATTGTTTGATTAATTGATTGATTGATTGATTGACTAACTGATTGATTGATTGTAGAACAGGCTGGAAGGACATG
>CAJHZI010000330.1:165000-261497 GCA_905160935.1 Enchytraeus crypticus
GCAGGTCACAACTCTTTCTCATTTCCATTCACTGGCATTCAGTAACCAGGAACTTAGAATAAACTTTCTTGTTCATGCACAAAATCCCATAACTCATAATGCAATTATATAAGCCTGTTGGAAGACAGAGAAGAGTGGACGCCTCCGCGGAAGACATAGAAGAGTGGATGCGTTATATATCATGGACCTGCCAGTAGGCAGTGGACTAAGAGAGAGAGAGGCCCATTGTCTATACCCTACAGTATATATAGTCTTAAATCTTAATTAATAGCAAGCTATAGTTCGTATAACATAGCTTTCAAGCCATTTCTTATCTGTGTTACAGATGAATGGCCGTAAGAGTGGAAATGGCAGGACACATTCTTATAGGCCTACTTATTGAGAAAATACTGTGGGCGCATAAATTTAATATTAACATTTATGCCAGTTAATTGGCCTATCATCATTGTTTTAGAAATCGGTTATTTTTCTTGTTGCTGTTGCTGTTGTTGTTATTGGTGTTGTTATTGTTGTTGTTGTTTCAAAATGATCCGAGGCCATAGTAATAACAATAACAACAATTAGAGTGCTACTGTCATCAATGACAACATCGAGCACTATTGAGACAAAATCAAGCCGGCGAGCAAAAAGAAGGTCCAAAACGGTGCAAATTCCAAAATCCAGATAATCAGTCCATAGTGATTTGACACTTGATTTGTCCAAGTTTGAAAAAGTTTGAAATCAAATTTGACATTTGATTTGACAAGTGATTTGGCCACGCTGATCTGAGAGTAAAATCTCGGACATTCAATGGACTGGCTATACGGAAAATGGTCTAATTTGCCTAACGGATTAAACATGTGGTATTAAAAGTGATAGATATCAACATAGTTGATTATTCACTAAAATGCGTGTTTACGTTTACTAAAATCCGTTAATCTTAATCATTTGTTGCCATCTGGTGATTTGACACTTAAAATCCGTTAAGCAACACATATCTGTGCGCAGGATATTGTCATTTCGGTATTCAATATTAAGTTTTGAATCTAGTAGGTTTTTCATTTAATTACTCTTATTTATTAAGTATGAAACCTAAATCTCAACACAACTAAATTTTAGCGATCGATAGATATTCCTGAATGCTGAAACTGGTGCTTGTGTAAAATGCTTTACGCAAAAATCATAAATCTGAATTACTTACAATAATGTTACAAGGCACCTGATTGGTGCATAGCATATTGATCGTTCGGTGTGAAGACAGCGCAAAGACCGGAAGAAACCTCGTTGTTCATTAGCTGAGATATTACAGAGAGCTGAACGTTAAATCCAGAAAGTTTCGCCGACAAACCTCCAGACCGGCCGCCACATCAGCCACCGCCACCAAAATCGACGTTAAACTGGTATCTATCGTCTCTCTATACACCCCTGCCAGCCTCCCGGGTCAGGAGCAGACGCCCTTTCTTGGGGAGCCGGCAGAAAAGTAGCGTCTCTTGTGAGCGTGATTTGACGCGGCGTGCTGGCTATTTAATACTTGCACTTTCGCTATAAAGTAAATTTAAAAATTTATTAATTCTACGCGAATGACGACTGAGAAGTGATAGGACATTTTTCTGAAACGGTCCATTTTTATGCCATTTACGAAAGGGGTGTATGCTGTAAAATTTTTACGTAGCAAGATGTAAAATGTTGCCCAATAGTCTGAAATCAATTTTATTGATTTTTCTTTACTCCATATTTAAGTATATTTTGAAACTTGTTTTTTATATTTCCGTTATACTTTTGATTTAATTAACTTTTAAATTAGAACTGCCAAAGGATAGTCTACATTTTTGCACTGTTTTTTGGGGGCTTTATTTTTATGACAGTGGAATTATAACAATATAATTTTATAATTAAAAATTTGGAAAATATTACTATGTAGTAATATTTTGCACAATTTACTATGTAGTAGGCCTACATATTAGCACACCCTTGCTTAGCTTTCCTATTGTCGCCGAGGTTAACATTTTATTTATTCAACTGCAAATGATATTCCTTGGATTAAATGTTTGCCATTACTTTACCTCAGGTTGCATAACCTTAGCAATGGCTACCTTTTGCTGGAAGTTGCTTATGCAGAAAATTCTTTGAAACATTGTATTAAATGGTATTATTGTGTATTTTATGTTAGAGTCTTTTCTAATAGTTTATGATATGCTATAATACTGGAGATTACCTGGTGTAATATTCTGTAGTTGAGAATCAAAAGCGAAAAAGTTGTAAGGTTTTGATACGAAGCTTCAACTTTGGAGTTTATTGTTGCTATCTAAGCTTATTAATACTACCACTTTCTATTGTAGTATTCATCAGCTTTTAACTTCAGTGTTAAATCTTTATATCTCTGTGATAGGTTGGAATAGAGTGGACGAAATATGTCTGAAGAACAAGCGGTAACGAAGGAGCCAGCCCCCGCCTTGCCGGAGCTGAAGATTAACTTGGGTTTGTTTAACAGATTGGTTCTTTGAGCAAGTTTAGTTGTTTCAAAAAGTGACTCAAGTGGATATTAATAATATGTATGGTTATTCGCCAAGCATGGTGCAGTATATTTATAGAATAGAGGTATGAGGAGAGAAATAACTAATTAATTCATTTAATGAAAAAGAGCTAAATTTAAGTTCTAATTTAAGTTAGGTAAGAGCTAGGTTACCCTTTGTAATTTTGACTTTGTGCTCTGGATTTGTACTTCTTTGTATAATACAATTTATGGTTGTTGTACCATATTGTTTTAATTCATTATTGTTAACCTGTTTCAATTTCTTTAGTTCAATGACAATAAAAATGCATAATTTATGCTTGCTGATCAAGAAGATACTTCGGTAATGTGTTGCAGGTGATTGGGTTGTTTTTGCCTAAAATGAGGGATGCATGGATTACTATCCAGTAGTGAGATAATTACAGCATCTGTGTGATCTGCTCGTGTAATCACTAACACAGTCTGCCATTTTAGAGGCAGACTATAGTCATCTGTTTGATTCATATATCTGCATTTGATTGTTGAAATCAAGGGAAGGGTCCGCTTGTGACGTTCCCGATTTCGTCAACAAGTGGGAAGCAAACTCATAGTTGTCTAAATTGGTTTATTTTATGAATTGTTGTTATATTTAAATGTTTTTAAAGCAAGCGACGGTAAGCCAGAGATACGCTCAAAGGTTTGGGATTATCTCTCTGACAACAAGCTGACCACCTTCCCATGGCCACCGCACAAGAGAATTCCTAACTTTAAGGTATGCAGAGTTTATCTTTTCCTATTTCGCTGCCCGTTTTAATTATTAAGAGTTCTGTAACGCTGACAAAATGATGGCGCCCACGCCTTAAAATAAATAAATCATCGCCGTCGAATTTCAGATTCTAGCTCAACCAATGAGCTCTTGCTATCTACAAATTCAACATATCGTGCTCAGCCAGCAAATTCTTTCATTAACCCACTGCTTACTAGAACGACCCTAATTGTCAGTCGAACATGACCTCCTGACCCGGCTAGTTGGTTTCAAATGCTAAATAAACAAAAATAATAGAGTTCAAAATATTTACCATCTGAACTTGTAGATAACGGTTTTGAATACTTAAACTTGATGATTTATAATATTTTCCGTAGCAGCTATAAAATTGTTTAAATAGGATCTTGTCTACTCTTATTTGAGTATTGTGTATGTGAGTTAAATGAGAGTTATGTGGACTAAATGGTAATTAATCCACCTAGCTGAGGAAGGCAATGGGAAACCACCTCAGAAGCCATATTTTTCCCAAGCTATAGGTTACATAAGGTATGGATAAGGCATAGACTTTGTGAAGGGATTAACTTGTTGATCTAAGGAGTGCTGTTATGGAGTGAGAAAGCAGACTTTGAGTAAGAATATGTACCTTGAACCTGCCACTTGGCAGTGCACTGAAGAGAGAGATATGTGAGTTATAAATTGCCAACTGTAGAGAATGATCATAGGGTACTGATAAATGCTAAGACGAAGTTTTGGTAAACATCTCTCAGTTTTGATTATAGTAAATGCATAGTTTTCTCCAGTCAGTTCTATAGTCAAAATGTATAACCGAAAACATGTATAATCTCCCTAAATATTAGTCCTATCACGTAGCACTTGTTCCAAGGAAGGGAATCTGATGTCACTCCTCATCTCCCATCTGGATTTATCCTTTGAGTCCGTATGAATGTTGGAAGCTTGAGATTCTTGAAACCATTATTAACTTCTCTTTGATTATCCTGCAAGACTTATTGATGACTGGAGCCTCGGCAATGGTTGAAGATGCTTTAGTACTCTAAAGCAACCAATTCTCTACTATAAATCTCTATTAAAGTGTATTATTATTATTATTATTAACAACGAAAACTTATATAGCAGTGTCATGGCCGAACTCTGTCTTAGAGACTACTTTACAGGAAGAGTTCAATTGTAATCATGAGCTAATAGTATGATTGAGATATGTTGAGATGGATCGAGTGATTGATCGATTGATGATTGATTGAACCTTTTGAGCGAATGGAAAAGTCTCAAATAGGGGATTGGTTGGTGGTGTGGCGTAGGACAGAGAGGATTTGAGGCAGTCTATTCTTAACCCGCGACCCTGGTTATACTGGGATTCTAGGAAGGATGATGATGATGATCGATATGATTGATTGATTGATCGTAGATCAATTGATCAATTGAGATGGACTGGGTGACTGATTGATTGATTGATAACACTTAATCGATTGAGGTGACGTTGAGATGTACTGGGTGAGTGAGTGATTGATTGATGATTGATTGATTGATTGATTGTAGGGCGCTGAAGAGGCTGGAGACAAGGCGATCACTACGGACATCTTTAGCAAGGCTAAGATGATCAAGGTCGATACAGACAAACCTCTACAGGAGGTCCGCATCAGAGCTATGGAGGTGAGTCGCCTGTCTGACTTGTCGTTTATAACTTGTCATTTATCACTTAGCATTTATCACTTATCATTTACGTCCATTATCAATTCTGACGAACCTTGTATTATTCTCATTGCAAAATTCATTTGTGTATACTGTCTTAAAATTGATTCATAATCAACATTTTGAAGACAAAAGGGTATGAAATAAGTTATCATAGAGAGTTTCGATGCATTGTATTTGTTCGTATTTATGAAGTACTTGTATTGTAATATTTTATGAAATATATATAAAAAAAATTCGCTATTTGTTTTTTGCTAGGAAATGAGACAGATATGTCTTAAGCTGTTGTCGATTTCTAATTCTGTACAGTAATATAACTAGTTGCAGGCTTTTATGCAATTTATGTTTAAGTGAAACAAATATATAATGATCAGTTTCATGCATTATAATAATAATAAAATATAATAATTATAATAAAAATAGAATTTGACGTCTGCACGTGAGCTAAAGGAAGCCCTGTCTAAGGATGTTGCTGCAGTGTTGTGTAGCTGGGCAGTGAATTAATACCATTGTTGTTGTTGCCTGGTGTTGTCAGGAGAAGAAAACAGTTCTGGTGCCGACGCCTCGCCTGAGGTACGGATTCCTCAACAAGATTGTGCCACCAGAGGACGCCGACAAGAAGACGCTGAAGATCTGTGCCACCAGGCAGGTTTGTGCTCCGTGCTGGTCCTCTATGTTGTCAGAGCTAGATCTTGTGAATTCTTAAAACAGTTTTAAGAAACTAGAACAACGGCCGTCAGGGAAGATGATATACATACACATCTTATCTAGCTGACCACCGTCTACGACTATATTAATGTCATGTTTAATGCAAAATCAACTTAAATACACACTTTAGCTAAGCAACAATTCTAGCTGGACATTTACACAAAAAACCAAAATTTAGTAATTTACAAACCAAACAATATATATTTGTAACATTTAGTGAATTCAGCTAGGGACCTCGAACTGCGGATATCAGGAGGTATTTGGTTCCAAGAATTGATAAACTTATAGACATAAGATTTAAAAAATTCGGAAGTTGTTCTAGAACACAAATAATTGGTCTCGGAGAGCCCTGTATTATACACAAACGAGATCTGATTAGCAATAAAAATACATTTTATGAATACTGACATAGTCAGATTGGGGAAATTGATACATTTAAAAACAAGTTTACCAGTATGTAATTGGAATAACTGAAAAATTGGTAATACATTATAATTCATATAAAGTTGCTTAACATTATGAAACTTATGTTTATTCTGTAAAGTTCTTAGAATACAGTTACATGCAACATGTAAGGGTTGAAGCAACTATTTAGTTGTATTGGCATAAACTTCAATACCATATTGTGTCCTTGATTGCACCAATGAAAGGTATAAATTTCTACGACAATTCATAGGAATAAAATCTCTATGATTGTATAACATACTATTAAAATTATTAATTGTACAGATTAATGATTTAATATGATCAAAAGTCAAATTTTCATCTAATGTTAAGCCTAAAAATTTGGTAACATATGTTCTATTAATGCACAATTAATGCATATTCCATAAAAATGTAATTTGTGAAGCAGAATGTTGTGATCAACAGTATCAAAGGCTTTTGAGAGATCTAAAAATATACCAAGTGTCTTGTTTTTATGTTTATGTTCGGTAGATAAAAAATTTACACTAGAGAAAAGAGCATCAGTGGTAGAATCCACTTGTCAGATAATACAGATTAATAATTATTAGGCTTGATTGTACCTATATCTCTGTGTGGAGCGTCTCGTTCAAGCGAGTGGAGATGTTAATACTAGAGCCACTTTCATCTGTTCTTGCTGATTTGCTTTTACTAATGAGTTTGGCAAAGGCTAAAATAGTTTTGGCTTCATTGTTTGACGTTATAGAGTGTTAGTGTCATTGTTTGTGTTTGGGAGAGCATTGGCCCTCATCTCTGCTCTCTGCATGTGTTTGTATACGACCTTGTCATGTTATGTTGTGTATACATATTTGTGCAAAGGTCCTACATTTATGTGTAGGACTTTGACGAGTGCAGCACTCCCGTAATATATCTAAGTTGTGTTCTGTTTTTGTATATGTAAACTCTCGATATTAAATTATTAATTGATCCATGCACGTGTAGTGTGCTGCATACACACTACACGTGCATGTCTTGTAGTGTACTCCCTTACACATGTAGTGTATCTACCTGTAATGTGTTCGAGTTATAGATAAATATCCCTCCCTTACTCGTGTAGTGTGTCTAAGTTATGACGTGTTGTATGTGCAAGGATTTGATGAGTACAGCCCAGCTGTGGTTATAGATGAAGGGCTGCTGGAGTCTAAGTTATGATGTGTTATATATATGCAGGGATTTGATGAGTACAGCACACCTGTGGGTATAGATGAAGGGGTACACGTTGATGTCGTAGCTGTAGGATCAGTTGCCGTCTCACCCAGAGGTATTGTCATTACATTCTATTCACGGAACACTTGATATACAGTCGTATCAAATCTCTCTCACTCTGTCCTTCACTTGCTCTCTCTTGATTATTCAACATTTAAAGCGACTGAGAACGGTGCTGATACTGTGCTTGAGTTTACGCTTTAGCATGCAAAATGTGGCTGTACTTACATCCTCTACCTGAATATATATTATAGTTATAAAACTGTTGTGTCCAGTAAATTATTTCAGGTGGTTAATAGTTGTACTTAGTTGACTCTTGTGTAAAGTATGTGACATTTGTTATACTATGAAAACATATTATTATTTTATGATTTAAAATGTTGTTAAAATGGTTGATAATGTAACTTCAGAGATGGCATCCCTGTGCTGGTCCGGATTGTTGCAAAATAGACCAACCGGTGACTGCACGTGTCGTATAAGGCGACTAATGCACTAAGATCCAAACTAACCTCAGATAGGGCATTCGGTTGGTGATCGCCTAGGCTACAGGAATTGCTACAAATATTTAAACGAATGGATAAAAATAGACTTATGATATGGTGTGGAACAGAGAGGCCTGGAGAAAGTCTATTTATATCCCGATCCTAGTTAAACTGGGATTCAAGGGAAGATGATGATGATAATGTAGTTTTAGAGAACTTTCTAAAAGAACTTGTAGCGTGCGATTCTAGGACGCATGAACTGCAATAGTCATTAATTTATTATTGTGAATTTCTGCAATGTATGCTTATGAAATAGCATGGGTTCTATTAAGATAATTTCTGACTTGGTTTTTCAGTTAGACAAGTTGTTTAGTTGTTTCTTAACCACAAGGATTTCAGAAACAATCTGACTGAGAATAAATTATATGTCCTCCAGCTTGATAGACTAACTCTTTATAATTTATACTAGTACTTATGAAAAATTACAAGAAATTCTTAACAACTCACAGTTCTTCCAGTTAGGAAGTCGAAGAAATTGTGTCTATTTTTCCCTTTCCTTTTCCTGTTATTTGTTAGATATACTATCATCAAATGCTGCTCTCTCTCTGACTGGAGCCAGTGACGAAGGCGATATAGGGTTCAAATCCTGGCCTCGCCCGTCACTGACATCGCTTTTAAGGGAGGAAACTAAGACATTAACATTAGCTTTTCCAGCTTTTTGACATGAATTACTTTATGTTATTGATGTGGAATTTGTTGCAGGATGGAAGATCGGCAAGGGCGAGGGTTTCTCTGACCTGGAGTACGCCATCATGGCTGCGCTAGGCACCGTCAACGCCTCCACCCCCATCGTCGCCATCGTGCACGACTGTCAGGTCATGGAGCTGCCCGACGGAGTGTTCGGCAAGCACGACGTCCCCGTCGACTACATCGTCACGCCCACGCGCGTCATCAAGTGCGACGCTCGTCCGCCCAGACCAGCGGGCATCATCTGGTCGCTGCTCGACGCAGACAAGCTCAGCGGCATTCCCATCCTGCGCAAGCTTCGCTACCGAGACTGGAAGGCCGGTAAGGACGTGAAGCTGGCAGGAGAGACGGAGGCACCTGGAGAGCTGGAGGATGAGGAGCTGAAGCTGGAGGACGATCAGGAGAGGAAGCCTCGTCAGCGCAGGTCGTACCGGCGCGGATTTGGTCGTCGTAGGGGCAGGCAGAGCGGAGGAGGCGACAGAGACGACAGTCGTCCCATATCGGAGGGTGACGGCGACGGAGATGCGGGGAGAAAGGTTAACGGAGGACGTAGAGGAGGGTATCGCGGGGGTTACCGCGGCGGTTGGGGCAGGCGTGGAAGAGGTGGTTCACGCCGCGGTGGAAGCCGGGGCGACAGCGGTAGAGCCAGGGGCGACAGCGAGAACGACGGCGGCTACTCCGGCGACGAGAAGCCAGCTCCACGTCGCGGGGGCGGTGGATTCCGCGGACGCTCTCGCGGCGGTGGGTTCAGACAGCGTCGTAATTTTGACGACTACGAGGGCTCGGTGTATGTGGGGAGCCTGCCTCGCTCTCTACGCGTGAGTGACTTCAAGGGAGAGGTGCGCGTGAGAAAGGTGAATCCACTGCGCGTCATGTGGCGAGGGTCGTCCGGCTTCGCTTTCCTCAACTTCAAGACGAAGTCGGAGGCGGAGGAGGCGCTCGTGGCTCTGGAGGGACTGAGCTTTGATGACAGGAGCCCTCGTCTGGAGATGGCCAAAGAGCGGGAGAGGAACTCCGGGGGTCGTCGTCGCAGGCAGAGGAACGACAGTCGCTCGGGTGGAGAGGACGATGATGATGATGACAGGAGAGACGATTAGCTGGTGTTAGGGTCAGCGACTCCTGCAGCGATAGTTAGATGTGAGAGAGAAATAGGTGTCAGAAGTTAGGGAGACTGATAGGATAGGTTCTACTGTAAGTGGAATTGTATAGATTGTTCAACAGGGAACGTTGAAGGAGTCTGAATGGAGAGTTGATAGTGAACCTGATGTAACATGAGAATGGTGGAGAGAGTCTGATAGGATCGATGAAACGTAGCGGGAATCAACGGAAAGCAAGCAATGCAACAGTACTGGATATAACAGAATTCCTAGGAGCTCTATTGACCATATGACGTAGTACAACAGCTGGCAGCCACACCGTTTCAGCTCTAACTTCTGATATCTATTCATATCTATTTATCTCTCGATTATCTGCCATTGATGCGCTGCAGTTGGACGTCGCCTGCAGTCTATAGCGATCTCTCACGGTCGACTGAACATTGCACGAGACAATATAGTAGAAGTGAACACGCACGTGACTGTCTAGTAGCCGTTTCACTCACGTCTAACAATAAAGATTTCTTTTCTGTTTGTCTTCATTTTAGCGAGCGAATGTTGTAATGGGAACTCTTGCAATCGCTTCTAGTTTGGGGGCATTGGGTGCATATTTATGATTTTATGTGGCAGCAGGGTAGCTGTTTTTTTTTCTATATTGCTACTGTAGTTGCCTTAACTGTCAGGAAAGCCAAAGAATGACTATTTTGTGATTTTACGGTTAAGTAGTATAATGCAGGTTGATCTGATTTTTGCTATATTATAATTTAGTTCAATCCAATACAAAGAAACGATTTTGTTAGGAAGGATATGTATTGCATTATATTAGTATTTTGACTTAGTTTTAATTTTTTGCATGGAAAAGCAAGCAATTATTCATTTTACCATTTAAATCTCTAGTGATTCAAAGTGTTCGAGCTGATGGTATTTAAGATTAGATAAGAATTTCTGTTTCTTATTTGACAATTTTTTTCCAGTATATTTGTAGTTCTAAGGTAGTGTAGGAGAAACGAAAGAACATTGAAATTAAGAGATTTCTATTTATTGTTGGATAACAACTGAATGCTGTTAGAGTGTTTGTAGTGTGATGTTTCTTACATGTTGTCTTCAAATATAAGATTTTTCTATTACTTTGATGAGTTGAACTTGTCAACTTCTTCAATGCACTGTTATTACTTTATCTAAATGGGATTGTATATGACAAGGCTTGTAAATCTCCGCAGATGACGCTCTACTAGTAGAACAGAATGAGATATTGACGGGCTCACTCGGGTCTTGCGTCACCTACATTGGCTTCTCATGCCTTGAAGAATACAGTATATAAACTTTTGTCTATGACTTACGAAAGTCTACAGCATCAGGCTCACAAATATCTAACTCTGTCTGCTTGGAACCATCTACCTGCTAGTCTTAGACAGTCAAATCTATCCCTTCTCAGCTTTCAGAGGAAGCTTGAAACATTTTAATTCGACTGAGCATATAATTGACTGCTCTAGCGCTAGTTGTATGGATTGGCGCTTGTATAAATCTACTGATTATTATCATCATGAAGCCTTCAACATTTATGCAACTGTCATATAAATACATCTTTATGTGTTCTTTTTTTCACTTCTAATTTTCCTTTTCCGCTTTCAAAGCAAATCGTCTAAGTGGTATGGTAATTAAATGCATGAGGAGACAAAGTCAATGCCTTAGTATAACGGAGTCCCTGTATGGTAAGGTAGTCCTTAACATTTTTAAGGTAATTATATTTTAATTACAAAATTTAGCTTGATAGTTTACGAAGTGACGTCACTTGTTTGAGTAGTACTACTGTACTTCGTGAACACACATTATAGTGAAATGATCAACTATGTTGATATCTATCAATTTTTAATATCACATGTTTAAACCGACAATATAATTCATTTTCTGTATAACCAGTCCAGTGAATGTCCAAGATTTTACTCTCAGATCAGCGCGGCTGGGATTCGAACCCGCTAGAGTTCAATTCACCTCATGATCAGTCATGTACAAGTTCATTACGTTAACCGCTGCGCTATTAAGACATTCATTTTGTTGCTCCTTCACCTGCTACACAGTAAATAACAATATAACAACAGATTGAGCGCTACCATCATCCATGACAATATCTAGAGTAATAATTACTGTTCTTTGCATCTCCGTGACAAGCGTTACAATAGATAACAACATAACATATACCAAGTTACAGTACTACTGTCATTCTTGACAACATAGAGCACTATTGAGAAAAATCTAAGTCGGTGAGCTTAAAAACGTCCAAAACGGTGCAAAGTCGATAATCAGAAGACCAGAATAGAAATAGAGGGAGAGATATTAGAATAACCTTCCAACATCCTCAGGATTATTTAATTCACAGCAGTCAACACTCGGTCTTCTAAAGTGATCACCCACTAAGTACTAACCGGGCGCGGCATAGCTTAACTTCGTTCAATTGACGAGCAACTACATGTAAACCGAGTGCGCTAAATCCCGCCCATGATACCGCAAACTATACTAAATTGTTATTTCGGACAGGACATTATAGGCTCGTTGATTCCCATCTTTTGTTTTCATAGGAGATATTTCATGAGGTGACAGCCAGATATCATTAAATTTTTATCTATTTTTTTAACCAACTGAGCATGGCCAAAATAAATCTTATTTCGTGCAAAACAAACAGTTGAACAAAACAGGCTGTTTAGTAGCTCGCTCCATCACTGTCATTATAATTAGATAGTGTTCGGCGAAAAGTAGGCCAATCTTCAAAATGTCACTAGATGTCACGCTTTATTGAATTATTAGAAACCATACTGGCAAAACATTTATCAGGCTCAGTATAAATTTTCAAAAGCATACAGTATAATCTTGGCGACTTAAATCTCGATGCCGCATTTCCAAATGAGTTCTTCTAGGTATTTACTTCGACGGAGACATCTACTCTAAGAACTCTAAGAACTCTAAGAACTCTAAGAACAATTAGAGTGCCACAGCCATCATTGATAACATCGACCACTATTGAGACAAAATCAAGCCAGCGAGAAAAAAGAAGGTCCAAAAACGGTGCAAATTTCAAAATTCAGAAAATCAGTCCAAAGTAAAGGGAATTAAAGAAAGGGGAGTTTAGGCACTTGTCGCAACTCTTGAACGCTGGATTAATTCCTAGAGCTTGTAAATTGTATATTTCTCAAACTTTACTTAATAAACTATTATAAACATGATTTCGATTATATAGTATAAATTACAGAGAAATTATTCGAATGTAAATGTTGCTTTACATGCACTTAATTCTATTTTATTATAAATGGGTTCTACCTTACCTCGCATATTTGTCACACAGTGGAACCGTTCCCTACTCTCTCCATCGATCATAACCACTCAATCCTTGTCGTCGCAGCCTAATCCTTCAACTACAATGATGTCTCAGTTAATGTTAAGAAGATTTCGCAACGACTTGCCATTTGTTGGTTCTCCTCACTCGCAAATCACTTTAGCAACATTTTCTCCCAGAGTGCGACTGTAGTGGGGTGGTAGGTGGAGTGGTGGTCAAAGCATTGCATGATAGCATATCTCTCTTAATGCACTGCCTACTGGCAGGTCCATGGTATATAACGCCTCCACTCTTCTCTGTCTACCGCCTTCCTCTTCATTTCCACATATGAGTGGGTCTTTAAATCATCTAACATACCTAATCTCGGCCTGCCCCTGTCTCTTTTTCCTTCCATTCTACCTTCTATGACCTCTATTAGTAGATCTTCCCCTCTTAGAATATGTCCTATCTATCTCCTCCTCCTATTTCTTAATACATTAAGATTAATATATTAAGAAATAAGAAGAAGAAATAGGCTAGCATATAGTGCCAAGTATAGTGCCAAGTATAGTGCCAAGTATAGTGCCAAGTATAGTGTCACGTATAGTGCCAAGTATAGTGCCAAGTATAGTGTCACGTATAGTGTCACGTATAGTGTCACGTATAGTGCCAAGTATAGTGCCAAGTATAGTGCCAAGTATAGTGCCAAGTATAGTGCCAAGTATAGTACCAAGTATAGTGCCACGTATAGTGTCACGGTCACGTATAGTGCCACGTATGTGCCGTAGTTATTTATAACAGAAGAGAAATGACGAAGATGTTGATTGATTTCATTTAATTTGAATTTTGATATACGTATGTATTAGATATTTCTTCCTAGTGAAGCATGTCATCATGTTGGTTTGGCGAGTTGGTAAGCGCGTTTGACTGCTACTCAATGAAGTCATCGGTTCGAATCCTGTAGAGAATCGTCTGTGACATTAAACCATTTGATATGTAAACAGATTCTAAGAGAGTCTAGCCTTTGCTTTAAACAATTAAAACAGATTGTAGCCACTTTAAAAATTTTTTTTACACAAATACAAATAATCTCTACTGAAAGATGGAGCAAAATACGCAGAACGTCAGACTAGAGATAAATTAGTCATTGGAGTTTTTCTGGGGCTTATTTGGTTGCCATCTTCTTTAAGCTCCGGTATTGAAGAGAGGCTTTAGGACTTCCTACCTTGACGTTAATCCTACACCGTCACATTATGAAGAACTCATTCAAATGCGCACTCTTAAGAAAGTCTATACAGACTATTACAGTCTTCATTTGCGCATCTGAATAACTTCTGACCTCTTGGTTCATAAAACCTTTCAATTAATTTGTTAATTCTTTTTCTGAAGGGACTAATCAATCAATCAATCAATCAATCTATTTATCTATATCAATCAATAAATAATAATTTAACATCCGGTTCCACGTCATAAGGCAATGTTAGGGACGTCTCTTGCTTACTCCACACAAAGAGGCGTCAAAGCACCACCAAAATCACATATCGCTGGGGTGTGAATATATTAGGGCAGCGGGACATTTCCCCTCAATGAACATATTAAGAGTCGCTTTTAAAAGAGAATTCAGAAATCAGCATAAACGACTAATTTCCACACTTACTCCACTTCATTATTTTCAATCTATTATGTCTGTTGGACTCCCATGGTGAGACTATGACGGACTTTTCCGGTGGAACGTAGCCGTTCCGCTGTTCCACTAAACTAAGTGGGTCAATGGAATTCCTTCCACGTTGCCACCTTCATGGATTAGTCGCTCGGTTACATCAAAAAACTGTGTCACTTCCCGGAGCTGACACTGTCAGGAAAGAATGCGTTACCATTTATCTTAGCATAAACAACACAACGTACAGCAAAAATGGATAAAGCGAGATCGTGATCTGCATGCGACATCTGTGTTTATTTTAGAATCGAGATAGTTTTGATTGATTGTCTCTATCTGTAGACAGCTGCATAAATTATCACACCCGACTGTACCCGGATCCAAGTGAGATAGATAAGGCAATACGTTACAAGTTTACATTGATTTATTTTTTATTTAATTTAATATGCAGATTTGACATACCTTTAGTGTCTTCTTTACCTATAGTTGTGTTCACTATTCTTATCTACATAATTAATATTTTTATGAAATATTTATTAGTTACTCTTGAAAAGCAGTCTGACTCTTTGGTTTGCTCTGCAAGAAATTTTTTTTCCTTTGAAAAATGTCACAATTAGCCTACTATTCATTTCCTTTCTAAACTATTCTAATTGTAATTACACATTTTTGTTTTCTACTTTAAAATCTCATAACTACCTGTACTATGTATTTTTATGTCAAATATTTACAATTATCTAATTAATAATTCCAGCTTACATGTAACTAGGGTCGGGATACGAATAGACCTTCTCCAATCCTCTCCATCCCACACCATATATAGCAGTCAGTCTCGTATTTTTCATGTCCTTCTTAATTACCGTATCCCAAGTCAATTGTGGTCTAAATCTCTCTAGCTTAACATCCAGCTCGGAGGCCTCTGCCCTCTAAACTCTCTTTACTATTTTCCTTTTTAAATTTTAATAATAATTGTTATTAATTTTTGCTTCTCCTTCTTTAAAAGCTCATAGCTATTATTAATACAGCTAGTAAACTTTATAGGCCTACGATATCACATTCTAAGCAGGCATTCTTCTTCTCGTATGCTGCCATTGGTGTTAAGTATTTCATATTTTAAATCTTTAAGATCTGACATTTTGGCTACTCGGCAAAAGCAGTAGAAATTTCGTATGCCTACGGCAGGAGGCGAGTAGAGCAGATACGAAGGAAGACAACGAAAAGTGTCTCAAGAGAACATCACAGAAATATAACTTATCGCATATATACACATATACACGCATAATATATATATATATATATATATAAACATAAACTCATGGGGGAGGGCTAGGATATTGTTCGCTGGAGGACCGAGTATTATTTTTCAATAATAAATTAAATTTAGCAATAAAATTCATCAGAGAGTGTGATATTAAATCTGTTGCGGCTTAAGATTTTATGGAAGGTAAAACGCAACAGATAAAACACTTTTGTAGGAACACCAGCGAGTCACTATTTTTAGATTATGAGATCCTTTCAGAAGTGTTACCACTTAGAAATGTTAAATGAGCCACAAACCCGTGTGTGCTTGAGTGTGGACACCAAGACATGGACTCCAGAGAAATGAGGTGTCTCTGAAGACATAGCAGAACATAGACTTGAAGAAATAAGTAATCTCTGGTGACACAGTGACACTGTATGATATACATGTAGAGACGACATACCTGGAGCATGGTTCACTGACCACTCGGCCTTTAATATCTGCTTAATATTGTTCCTACACTGTGCGAAAAAGATGAAGATTTTGTCATTAATTTTGGAAAACTAAACTGAAAACAGATTACAATTATATTTTTTTAAATCTATAACTTGTTGGCCTAACTAAATTTAACATCTTCAAATGTCACAGAAACGTCCCTCACATTGCCTTATGGCGAGGAACCGGGCGTTAAATTCTTATTGATTGATTGAAACTCGCTTTACACAAAAATAATCACCAATGATGACATCTATCTCTATGAATATCAAATGTCTAAGTTGTAAAGCAGTTTAAAATCCATCATTCATTTTGCCGGTCCAGTATGAATTTCAGAGACTATATTTAAGCATTCCTGAGCTTATAATAGCTTGGGAATACACGGACTTCTATACACTTCAAAATCGGTCATATAAAATTTCACGACGCGGGTTGAAGGACGGAGTAATTCTTTCTCTTTTACTTACACACTTGATACATGGATTTATTGTAGCAGGTGCAACAATAAATCCTTTCCATGATTAATCATACCATTGTTGTTGATAGCGCATACTGTAGGCAGCACGGATACATGACTAACCTGCCCGAGGCTTTAGGGTATACAATTATAGTTATTGACGACGTGGGTTTTGAACCCAAGCCAATCGCTGCTGAGACGATCACTCTAACCGTTACGCCATATCCTCTCTTCAATTTAAATAGTTCTATTGGGGTATTCTATTCTCCCTCCACCCCTATGACTAAACCCGGAGTATTTTAAGCGACTCAAAATACTCAATAAAATTCTCGACCAATCGACCAATAACTGAATAACTCATAGCCATAGATTTTTAAGCTACGTTCTTTCTGCAGGATTTTTCGACTCTATAAAGACTGTTAAGAATAATTCTTCAATAGAATATGTTAGATTGATTGCACAGTTTAAAAGAGAAATCTTAAGTGTGCTGTATAATATAAAATGCTATTCATCATTCGTAAGACGGGCTAAATTATTGTTCGATTATATAACAGCTTGAACACTGTAAGAGATTTATCGCGTTGTAAAATCAATGGACAGAGCGTGCTTCAAGGCAAATGTCGAAGGTCTTTATAAAGCGAATACATTTAGAACTAAATCACTTGCACGAGAGCTTCAGGAGCTTAGAATAAGACCATAAATTGTAATCCGGAGGTTTAATCATTGTAATTCAGGAAGAAGAAATGGTAAAGTAGTTTATCATAAGATATACTTTTTCCAAATATGGATATTTCCTCCCGCTGTGTAGGCCTACATTTCATGAAGATATTTATAAATTTATTTCTTTAATTTATGGGGTTTTCGTGAGGCCTTGGTTAAGTTCCTAACAAAGATCTATCGAAATAATAATAATAATATCTTTAGTTTTCCTTTCAGCCAATTTTATTTGTATATTTATTTGACTGACATTCATTTGACAGTAAATTGACAATAGCACGATAATATTTTGGCAGTCAATTGACTCTCAAATGACTGTCAGTTCATCTATAGTGACTAATGGTCTACAATGTAAAATAGCAAAATTATGCTAATATTAATAATGATGGGCCATAGTCTCATCATTTGATTCTAAAGAAATCTGACATAGTTGCAAAAACGTTGCATACATTGGATTAAATGGCAGCAAATCTTTGTAAATGTAGGTCCTTCTCCTCTTATTACGTATTTAAATTTAACCCTTAATCCATTCCATTTGACTCTAGATATTTCTTCCCTCTCCAGCCGTATTGGTCTACAGATGGCAATCGAATGCCTCTCCATAATCCAATACTAGTTACTGGAAATTTATCTCTTCATTCAGGCCTATAGTCCCTTGAAATTTATCTCGTAAATGAGTAGACAGTTTACTCCTAAATCCCAATAAAGGATTATTTCAGAAGATTAATGAAGGCACTTGGACTGCGGAGAACTTTAGTATATAATAACAGCAAGTGCGAATGTGTGTAAACCATAAAATATTTACTGCAAAGTGTTCATAAGAGCGCTACGTGATGATAATAGATTTCTCTTGCTACTCAATATTTATACTACTCAGTAGCTGACGAGTCAATAGCTATTTCTATTTCTATGCTTTAACGACAACGTATTCGACTAGGTCTAAGCCGGTGGCTTGTTGGTAAGTTGTTCGACAGCGGATTAGTACGTACAGGGTTCAAATCGGGTCAAAGCCAGTGCTCTCCCGGTCACCGACATACTATTCGGGCAGGAAACTGGCGTTGAACTTGGTCTTGACTTTAGCTTTTAATTGTGGTTCATTATTCATTATTGGGTTCTTTCTTTCTATCATTTTTATAATAACAGTATCAATTTTTATTGAAAAGATAGTCAACATAGTGCAATTTGTCATTATAACACTAACTTCTCCAGATACAGAGAAGAACGTACGAACTTTCGTTAGTTCCAGTGGCGATACGTCATAATTTAAACAAATTGGTGATATCTGTAAACTAAACTAGACTAGCTTGTAAACTAGTAAACTAGTTTTAAAACTAGTTTAGTTTAGTGAAAAACTAAACTCCCTACACTAAACTAATGTAAAATAAATGAGTTGAAATATGACATGTGTTGAAATATTTAGGATCCCTATGATCCTATGGTTGCGTGATGCGGGAGAAGGGAATGTTATAAGACTTCTGCTGTTTTTATTATTAGTTCACTAAACACGAATAGCCATCGCTATATCTTGATAACTGCATTGCAGATCAGGCATACTGCCGTATATGTGGTAAGAGGCGACTTCGCAGGAGCTAGGGAAGGCAGTAGGGAAGAAGAACAAATTCAGTAGGTTCATTTTCTAAGATTTAAACCGCAGTAAAACTGCGAAGAGTGCACAATTTTTGTGACAAGATCGCGATGATACTTTATCTAGAATATCCCAATAGCGTAGGGGTAACGTCATGAAGTTTTAAATGACAGATCCTGAGGTGAATTGAACCATCGTGGATTCGAATCCCAGCCGCGCTGAGCTGAGAGTAAAATCTCGAACATTCACTGGACTGATTACACGGAAAATGGTTTAAATTGCCGAACGGTTTAAAAATGTGGTTTTAAAAGTGATAGATATCAACATAGTCGATCATTTCACTATATTGCGTTTTTACTTTTGCTAAGGTTTGCTCTTTAGCCAGCAAGAGTATAGTTTAGACATCTCTGCTATGAACCTGCCATTTCGTCGAACTATATAAACATGATAAAAGTAGAGAGAGCGAGAGAGAGAGAGACTAAAGGATATGTCAGGTTTAACGTCAGTTTCCTACTCTACAGCATGTCAGTGACGGAGACAGCTCTGGATTTGAACCCTGCATGACTGATCTAACATAATACCAACAAGCCACCAGTTCAGCTCTGAATGAAAGAGAAAATGAAACCCACTCTTTAACAGTAAAAAAGGTTCTTTATGGAATACATGTACGTTTACTCATGACAATACAGAGTTTGCCTGAAGAAATCAGCGTGATAATACTGATATATGAAGTCATAAAAGAGTTGAATGGCAGATAAACTGTACTGATGCAGCATGCTAAAGCTTTTATACGTCTTCGTTGAACTTTCCTCTGATGGCTATAGGTCTAAAGTTTAAGATAGCTGTGATTCAACTAATTTCATTTTACTTGTCATATTTCACACTTTTTTCAGGACGTAAAATATTTGTATAGCGTTGTTAGATAAGACTGTCAAATAAACCAAATACCTATGATTGAAAAGTTTTAGAAATAAAAATGTTTGATACTTAGAAATGATTAAAAATAAGCGAAAAATAAAAACATTTCAAGTATTTAAAATATACAAATGTTTGATTAATAAATGTTTAATTCTAATATGGTTAAACGTGAAAATGACTAATTAGTGTGTAAGTGATCCGAAGTATCATGCTGAGAGAGCGTATACATAACAGGAAATAATAAATTATATTTTTGCACCGTAAAAACAAATGATGTATTAGTGAAATCAAGAAAACAACAAACGTTAGAATGATAAATGAATTAATGAGAATTGATTTTTTGTTCTAACATTTAAAGCTGATATGTGTTTGACTGGGTTAAACACTTTTAACGCTTTTCATCATCTCTCCACTATCGTTTCATCGTTCAAATCGATGACAATGAATCTCCCGTTACCAAAACTAATACATTACTATTAAGCTTCAGTAACATTTTAAAGAATTATTCATAAATGTTGAAAATAAATAAAATTGCACAAATATTTCATTAAATATTGTGATTGATGAGTTAGAACAAGCGAAAACAGCCGAGATTTTCATTGCCCTGGATAACCAGGCTTAATAACCCATAGCCGAAGGAGCTAAAAGCCGAAGTTTCTGAAACCGTGGGATTGTGTTGAACACAATGTAATTTGCACTTAATGTTAATGGCAATTCAATGTAAACGGCATCTCAATAGGAATTGCACTTCAAAAGAAGTGACATTCTAGTAGAAAAATGCACTTCCGTAGCAGCAAAATTTGTCATTCCTCATGTCCATATTTCCACACCTATGCTGATGAAAAAAAGTTATAAAACGATTTGGTTCGAGAAAAATATCCTGATCGTTTCATAATTCATAAAAGTGGTTCCTAAATAATAGTATGAATCTTTATTACACAATCAAGACGTGGCAGCAAGTTATATACAATAAACACAAATACCAACAAGTGTATTAAAACAAATAAAACTGCATTGAAAATAAACAAAAATAAAATGAAAATAAAAATATATAGTATAGATGTCCTAATTGTCTACCTATAATTATCTAGTCTTACCCAGAAAAGCTACTCGGTTGAAAAATGTCTCCTTAAATTAAAACATTCGCTCATCTAGGCAACATTTAATGACCGCCTCTAGGTTCTGTAGTCAACATAAAGAGTTGATGGTATGGACTTAACGCCAAGGTCAGAACAAGGTTGGGCTTCTCTTCAAGAAGGCAATTTGAAGCAGTTTACCACGCCTCGGATAACCTTATTGGCGAAATAGTGACAATAAGGTTACATATAGTACAAAGCCTAGAGAGCTGTCACTGTGCTTCCATAAAAGGTAACGTCAGTTTCCTCACTCGAAAGCGATGTTAGTGACGAGCGAGCTCAGGATTTGAACCCCGCACATACTGATCCGTGGTCGAATCTCTTGCCGGCTTCGCTATTGACTTCAGCCATTATATGTCCAATCATTATATGTCCATCATTATATGCATGTCCAGATCTGTGACATATGTTACGTAGTTTTATATTTTATGATTGAAGTTGTGATTGTGATAACGCCGTCCTTGAGAGGTGAGAAAAACTCGTTCAACTTCGGTTTAGATTGCAGCTAATCCACAGTTGCGTTGTTTGTTGCATCAACTTTTCAAGCGCAGACCAGATGGAAGCTCTTTGTCGCATTAAAACAATCGATTCATTTCCACTTAAACCTTGGCGAAGTTCAGGATACTTGGAGTAATAAGAGACTGGAATGCAGTCAATGACTGACTTACTTAAATAAAGTAAAGTACAATAAATAGCGTAATAACTAAGCGTAATGAGATAACTTAGGCTGCCACTTAAAATCCACGAAAGATATATCTAAAATATACAAATTATGTAGGCCTAAATATATCAATTTGTCCAAAGCAACAGATTACAGAACTCGGTCCCATTTAGTGTTGAAAAATGCAGTATTTGAATCATGAAACAAATGACTTCATTGATATTCTCCCAGCAAACACTTGAAATAAGATGAATTAAAATATTTCATCATGTTTGAGACCATGTTGCGCAAACTGTACAAGTTACACCCAATGTAATATTTACATGTAGCATTGTACAGCTATTTTTAGTTAACTCAATGAATATATTTACTAAACCGTTTACCGTTTTCATTAAGCTTTGTAAGCCATTTGTAAGGATTCACTCTATCAAAAGCCTTTGTGGAGTCACCGGATTGTGTTAAATGTATATGCCATAGGAATGGAAAGAAGTTACTAAATACTGATGTATCATCTTATCTTCAGAAAATTTCTCCATCCATGTGGTACAGTTTCATTGCTCTGGACCTTTGTTCCAGAATCCACAACCATACAAATGAGAAGGAACTGTTTTTTAAAGGATGCGATATAATTCTTCTCTACAACTCTGCATTGTTCAACTATCATGAGTTTTACTTGTTCATTTCACTCCTTATGTCACTTTGTCATTGTCCTTGTACCTCTATGTCTTCCTTTCTCTAACTTTCTCACTCTCACTCACTCTCTAACTCTTTTTCTCTCATTATCTCTTTTAATTCTCCCTATACATTCCGCTATCTCTCTCTCTCTCTCTCTCTCTCTCTCTCTTTCTCGCAAGATTTTTCTTTCTCTCTCTACCTCTCTGTAGAACTTATCTCTCTTTTCCTTTCTGCCACTCTATCCCTCTTTCTTTTCATCTCTCTCTCTCTTCTCTTTCTCTTTTTCTTTCTTTCTTTGTGACAGTACTTTTCAGCTGCAGAATCTCGATGCGAGAGAAAGGTTTCTGGAATCGAATGATCTTGTAGCTTTCACCTACTCCTGTCCAATGATGACAAATCATCATCATCATTCATTTCATCATTCATTCACTTGAACGATACCATTCAAAGTGGACCAACTCACACAATGAAAACTCTTACTGAATCTAACTCTAAATCTAGTGATATCAACTACTATGCCAAATGGCAGATAGATTGCACACATTAATACTCGTAGACAGTTATCACTCTCAGTGATGAGCACTCCATTGATCAATAAGCTAATTGTGCCTTATGATAATAGAGCCACTTGCAGACCATTCGAGTGCAACACAAAGAGAGTGAGAGAGTGATATGGACAGAAAGAGAGAGAGTGAGAGAGGGAGAGTATGCGAGATAAACAGAGAGAGAGAGAGAGAGAGAGAGTGTGTGTGTGTGTGTGTGTACCTGCGTGGTGTATTATATAGACAGACACAGAGAGGGAAAGAGAGATAGACAGAGAGAGAGAGAGAACTACGAGCAATAAACCAGCTTGTCACTACAACTTGATGACTTGATTTACTGATCTCCAGCACTCGCTCAACAAGGGTTGGGGGTCTGCAGCTGATGTCCCCCTAAGGACAGGTGGCTTCCATACCTCCATCCCTTTAGCTGCCCCTAAATGTCTGCTGTAGGGAAAACTAGACTTAAATCATTCTTGACTTTAAACACATTTTCCCACTGTGGAGTCTCCCCAAAACTTATTTTTACGCCCCATTGGCCCCTAAGCGTCAAAATCTGGTTTCGCAATTGAGGCCCCGTTAAACGGTTTTCCATCCAAGAATTTCTATTCTGTTGTTTGAATGGAACGACTCACTATTCAAACTCGAGGGAGTTGAGAGAGAAAGAGAGAGAGGGGGAGAAACTGCAAAGTTGGAACATTCAACTGGAACGTTTCAAATCATTTGAAAAAGTCTCGACTGATTTTCTCTCAAGAGTTTCTTATTTACGTGATCAGTTTCTGATCAGCCACATTGAAAAATCGAAATAAACACCAACTTGTTTATCAACTTTTGTTCAAGTCTAAAAATCATTGTAAAGTCCATCTATGCCATTTTAAAAATAAGAAAAAAAATTACAAATAGTTCTTTGCAACTCTAGGCAAGGGCTTTTATTGATGAGTAATTGCATAAATTGTACTGGCATAGCTGAATAGGAATCATTCAAGTAATGTACAGCAGACTTGCTTCAAATTTTCGAAATATTAAAATATATTATCTAAAATTTGCTGTGATATGTTACTACATTTACTACATATGTTACTTTCTAAAGATTCTGAATCTCTAAGAACATTTTGTTGAAATTTCAGTGCATTGAATGTCATGCCTATATTAAAGACATATTAATACATTGATTAAGTCATTATAAGACTATATACTCGTTACCAAACTTTTAAGCCTGATTACGGCATTTAAAGCCAGAAATATCATGGATAACATTCTAGTTATTGTTATGTTATGTTTTCATTTTCAATAAAAGCAACGTATTCGTTAGTTGAAGTGGTATCTGGCAATACGTAGACATACACAGTAGGACAAGCAATAGGCCAATAAAAGAGAACTACACAAAACATATCACAGATTAATTGTGTTAACACAACTGCAATTTACAACTACAGCGACAATGCGAAATGCCGACGTTAATAGATCAGTTCGGTAATTGAAAACATATTTTGCTGTATGGTAACACTGGTTTGTTTATGTTGACATCTGATACATAAATTTACATGTAAATGTAATGGGTCTATATTATAACTTCGTTATAATGCATGCATACCGTTATAATGGGTGAAAGAGTTAAACTATAAGTGTTAAGTTATTCTTTAATTAATATCCGTATAGTAGGTTGTAAAGTAAATAACATTTCTAAAGAAAACTTGTATTAGAAATTTTATGAGGAACTAGTACATTTCAATAGTATTCTATGCAGTGTTTACTTTTCTAGTCCACTGTTTATATTTGGTGTCCACGATGTTCTATTTATAGCTATTACCGAAAAGATCTATTCACAATTTCTTATCTTTGACTTTTCCTTAACTGAAACCACGACAGCTGCAGAATTGAGGCAATAAAGTTTTTATTTTTCTGTTTTTTAATATCACTTTCATAAAGTCTAAGGAATTATTTGCACTGGAGTCTCATCTTATGATATTGTACTGGCTGTAGATTCTTAAACATCCAGAATTCGGACAGTGTCGTCTTTAAAAACACAGAGCAACTGGTATTCAAATGTCCAATAAAGCTAGCCTGCCTAGTTGTAAAAACCTTCTGCATTATTTCAACTCTTCTCAGCTAATTTCCATTTAAACTAATTCAGCTCAATATGAATTCAAATAGAAAACCCCGGACTGGAAGCTGACGCAATAAAACTGAATGGTAATTCAATATTGGAGACTTCTGAGGGATACCAAACACGATATTTTTTTCATAAATTCAATTTTGTTCACGTCCTACGCCATGATTCCATAGCGCCATCATTCTTGACATTCTGACCATTTTAATATCTCGCAGTAGTGAGCCTACAGTAGTGGCTGTTACGTTACTCTATGATAAAACTGGCATTCCTACATTCCATTTCTTTAGACTGTTTCTCTAGGCTGTTGTGTCTAGACTGTTGTCTCTAGATTGTTGTCCTTAGACTGTTGTCTATAGACTGTTGTCTCTAGACTGTTGCCTCTAGATTGTTGTCCTTAGATTGTTGTCCTTAGACTGTTGTCTCTAGACTGTTGTCTCTAGACTGTTGTCTCTAGATTGTTGTCCTTAGACTGTTGTCTTTAGACTGTTGTCTCTGGACTGTTGTCTCTAGACTGTCGTCTCTAGACTGTTGTCTCTAGACTGTTGTCCCTAGACTGTTGTCTCTAGACTGTAGAGCGCAGAACATATTAATATACTCTTAGATATTTTATTTCGTTAACTGACAATAGGTAAGGGCTACTTAGACTTAATATTTCGCAGAAAATTTGAATTTTATCAAAAATGATTAAATCGGAGATTTTTTTGAAAGAGACTTGACACATAGCTTTCAGATAATGATCCCTATCATGCTATCTTTATAGATAATTATAACTATACAAATATCCGTGCAGAAGTGAATCATGGGTCACGTACTTGCTGATTCTCTTTTTGTCAGAAAAGAGCTATGTAGGCATTTATAAAAATCAATAGAAGTAAAACAAGCGTTATAGTGAAATGATCAAGAATGTTGATGTCTATTATTTTTAATACCACTTGTTTAAACCGTTAGACAATTTACCATATAGCTTACCATAAACCGTTAGACCATTTACCGTATAACCAGTCCAGTGATTGTCCGATGTCCGAGATTTTATTCTTAGATCAACGAGGCTGGGATTCGAACCCACGAGGATTCAATTCACCTCAGGATCGGTTATTTGAAATTGCATGACGACACCCACTTCATAAGTCACTTAGTCCCATAGCTAATCTGGAACCATTGAAAGCCACCAAAATCGTATCTCAAAATCAAACCTTATCCTACTTAATCGTAATATAATAACTGAAAGCTATCTCAGAGCCTTTTACCTTCTTTCCCCTGCTCGACAGTTTGAGTGTAGCAACTGCAGTCTATATCATCATCATCATCATCATCCCTTGAATTCCAGCTTAACTAGGGTCGGGTTTCGAATAGACTGTTTCAAATCTTCTCTGTCCTACATCATATCATCCATCAGTCAATCCCCTATTTGAGCTTTTCCATTCGTTCAAAGAGTTCAATAGCTATTCAATTTTGACAATTTTTATTTATTCTGAAATCTTTAACAGGATTCTAAACTGCGAGTATGTGCTTTGAACCTGCAATACAGTAGTTCACCAGAGATAAGGAGAGAGCTTTAGAGAGTGATATGTCATCATGCATCAAACAACTGCTGGCTGGCAGCGTCTGAATATGACAGATAAATAAGATATGCGTCAGTGGCATCTTACGTTCAGCATCACCCTTATGATGGAGAGGCCTCTTCTATTTCTTTCTTTTTGTCCTATTTGCATAAAATTAAAAAAATGTCCAGATTTGTAATATTAGTAAACTACACTGGACTGAGTTACTGAATCCACTGGCCTGGTTATACACAGAAAATGGTCTAAATTGGAAAACGGTTTAAACATTTGGTATTAAAAGTGATAGATATCAGCATGGTTGATCATTTCACTATGATGCCCGTTTACTTTTCCTTACAGGATGTAACATTAAACTAAACTTTCAAAATTGATAGAAATTGGATGAAATATTTACTTTATAACTTTTAGCTTGCTCTTACTATAACTACAACTTAATAGATTTATGCAAAAGTGTAAATCATTAGTCGATTAGTGATATATAATTAAATTATAGCTTTAACACTAGAAACCCTAACGTGGGTCAATTGACCCATACGCTACTTGCGACCAGTACTACAACTACACCGTAGTTCCAACAACCATCAAACTTGGTGACTTTTATTTATTTTAGACATATTACATGAACAATATAAACTTATCATTGAATTATCACCCATTCCATCACACGAACCGCGTATACCTAGAATGCCTAAAGTGGGTCAATTGACCCGATGTTGCTAATTTTCTTCATACTACTTAACTAATAAAGAACAGTTTCGATTGACATAACCGGGGAGGCCATGGATCCCCTCCAAATTAAAAAAAATTTCTTATTGTCATTATTTTTCACAAAAATATCAACAATTCAGTGTTTTGACTCTCAATGCTCAAGCAGTACTTATTCTTCAAATCAGCTCAAATCTAAAGCTTGATATCAAATTTTTCCGGGGTATTTGGCATATATTGTATGAATCTGCATCGCGCTTTTGTTGAAAAGAGCTGCTCATCAATTTTTGGGGATTCATCCGGTATCTAGCTCTTCTGGCTGTTTTCAACAAATCTAGACATAATAAAGGACATAAGACAAAATTTATCCTATGTAGTCTTTTCTAACGAGTTGGAATCAAACTCCGAATATCAAACCTTATGTATTTTTTTATTTCCGTGAACGCAGCTGTAGCTATTGAATTACGAAATGTTTCGTTTCCATATTCTTCCAACCAGAGTAAATTTAGTGGAAAATTCTTCGCATTTAGTACGCCACGAAGATAGAGTAAACCAAGGCATGCCTTGAGTTCGGCTTCTGTTACATCCCAAGTAGAATCTGTCAAACGAGCACATTCAACGGTACATCTTTTGATATGGCCTATCATACCCTCGTCCACAATTCTACGAAAGGCTTCCAAGGAGTTGATATGACTCGAGAGTACCCCGTGACTCCAGGCTTTGATTTCAAAATATTCTGCTTCTGACGTCTGCTGCAAAATTGCCTGATCTGTAACAATGAGCCAAGGCGTTAGCTTACCGTCCTTGCTGTGTACAAATGTGGTGTTATCACTGCAGTCACCTTGAACAACCCCCGCATCACCAGGATTGCCTGAATTACTACCAAAAGCTTCGTGACTTTCAACAGAATTATCATAATCATCATCATCGCCACTAGTCTTATTATCATTATTTCTGTTTTCAACCTCTGAATCTTCGTAACTGAAATCAGAATCTAGTTCAATATCCGAGTTCGATTTATCACTCGCTGCATCTGAACCATCCTATTCACTACCACTCTCATCCTCCAACACGTTCTGCTGTTTTTGCTAGAGCCTGCTTCACAATCTATGGCCTGAGGCGTTGGGATGAAGTGCTGCGTTGCTCAATAGGGCACGGTTCAGTAGGGCAAAGTTTTAACCATAACCTTAATATAAGCCATATTTCTAAAATATATGTTTAGTGTTAGGCTTAACGTTTAGTTTCAGGGTTAAGAAATGTAGCACAGTTAAGATTATTGACTAAGTTTAGCACCAGGGTAACTTGAAGGAGGACGAAAATAACTTCTCTTTCCACTGGTACATCTTGAAAATTTTCCAAATGGATTATACTTACCCCCACTGGTTTTGAGTTCAATTTACAGTTGAGTTAGGCTAGTATTTTGGTTAGGGTTAGACTTTTAGACGGCTAATCTGAAGTTTTATTGACTTTGTGTATCATTCCAGTTTAAAGCCTTTGTTTCTTTATTAAGAAAACTTTGGTTTATTTATTTTTAAACTTTACAGTAGCTAAGAACTGTAACAGTGTTATATAACACTAAGCATCTCCATCTCCTGGTTGGAACCAGTGGCGATGTCGGTAATGTACTCGACCGAGATCAGTATGTGTGGGGTTCCTATCCTGGGCTCGCCTGTCAATGACATCGCTTTCGAGTGAGGAAACTGACATTAACCTTAGCTTTTTTAGCTTTTAGCTTTTAAAGAATTTCTATTAATGCATATAAAAATTGTTGAGTAAAAAACCGATAATGCGAACGATTTACTTGCTGGGTCAATTGACCCGCTTTAGGGTTTCTAGGTATAACGAAGTCTCCGGGTTTCTAGTGTTAAGATATTATATTATCCATCGCAATGTATCTGTTTCCTAGAACAAATTCTTTAATATTATAAAAATGTGAAAACTCTAGAAACTCCGACGTATTTGATACAATGTGTGAACATTATGATCCAATATGTATGTCTTTGAAGAAGAAAAGGAATTTTAAAGGAGACACAATATCTTGTAAATTAAACCAGTTAAATCAACAAACAAGAGTTTAATTATTTCTCTCAATGGAATGATGACTAGAGTCATTCTTCATTCAATACGAATTATCTGGATATTATCCTATTAGAATTTTCTGTCAAATCATAGTCTCATTTTAAAAGAGATACTGTTAACTGTCTAATTATATTCTACTATTTAGAGACTGATTTATATGCTGAATATCAATAATATCTTAATTAATACTAATTTGTATATTTGTCAGAACTCAGAGACTGTCTGGAGCCAGTCGCGATGTCGATAAGATATCCGACCTCGGATCAGTATGTGCGGGGTTCAAATCCTGGGCTCTCTCATCGCTGATGTCGCTTTCGAAATTTGAAATTGA
Organism: Enchytraeus crypticus; assembly: GCA_905160935.1. NCBI lineage: Eukaryota > Metazoa > Annelida > Clitellata > Enchytraeida > Enchytraeidae > Enchytraeus > Enchytraeus crypticus. The sequence continues at coordinate 194,817 of CAJHZI010000330.1, forward strand.
CGTTAACGTCCGTTTTGCAGCGTTTTTACAGACATAGATAGAGATACGGAGAGAGACAGAGAGAGAGAAAGAGAGAGAGAAAGAGAGAGGGAGAGAGCGAGAGAGAGAGAGAGAGGACGAGGAGATGGAGAGAGGAAGAGAGAGAGAGGGAGTGAGCTAAATAGATATATATTTAGAAAGAGGAAGGAAGAGATGAGAGAGCAATGCAGTGAGAGGAGGAGAGATTGCCTTGGAGTGGCAGCATTATGTTTTTAGATAAGCAATTATCTCATTCAGACAAGTGCATTGGATTATATAACACACGTGTAATTGCATGTAGATGATGTCGATGATTTATATGCAATGCTAGTGGCTTTCTGCTCAGGGTATATTAGCAAATTCTGCTTCACTCGCCTTATAATAACTATTCTGCACTTCCTTGCTTCATTTGAGTTAAGACAATTCAATAAGGTAACTAATAAAGTATTTTAAAATTATACATATATACTATATAAATACTATATATATATATATATTATATATATAATATATATATAATATATATATAATATAGATACATATATATGCATATATATACGTGTTGTATCCTGGTTGCTAAGGATTAGACCACCGTGGACTACACGTGTCGTAAAAGGCGCAAAGCACTAAGATCCAAACCACCGTCAGAGAGGTCATTCAGTAGTGAGTGACGGAATTGAGAGTCTCGGCTCCAGAAATTGCTTTTAAACTTTCTAAACCCCGACCCTAATTAAACTGAGATTCAATGACGATGACGATGATGACAGTGATATATATATATATATATATATATATATATATATATATATAATTATACACTGTGTTTTTTATCACTGATACCCCAAATTGCTTTAACAATAAAGTCGTAAGAAGTTGACCGATGTTCTTGAAATTTACAGCACTTGACAGCCAATTCTACAAAATATAGACATATTACCTTTTAATATCTTTAATAATGTGAAAGTTATAGTTATACGAATAGCAGTGGGGTTAGAGAAGAAATTTCCAATACAGGATTACGGGCGTGTTGCATTTAGCGTAGATTATCTCTATAAAAATACTAGTTAACACGTAATATGAAATTTCTGCTAATGCTATTTTGAAGAGCAAACATTTCTTTTCAAAACGACGTAAAATACGTGCTGATATGTTCTTAATTGACAAAGCTATTGAACTTTTTATGCATGCATTGCATGAAGAGAATAAACGAAGAAGAGGACACCGCTGCAGTGGCTGCGGTGATGGCAGTTGTACCCAGTCATACAATGCATGCATTAAAAGTTCAATAACTTTGTCATTTAAGAACATATCAGCACGTATTTTACTTCATTTTGCAGAGAAGTGATTGCTCTTCAAAATAGCATTAGCTGAAATTTTGTGACGTGTTCGCTATTATTTTTATAGAGATAGTTTTACCCTGCATGTAACACGCCCGTAATCCTATACTGGAAATTTCTTATCTGACCCCACTCCTATTCACAAAACTATAGCTTTCACGTTATTAAAGATATTCAAATGAAATTTATATGTGTTTTGTAGATTAGCTGCTGGTCAAGTACTGTAAGTTTCAAGAACATTGGTCAACTTCTTGGGACTTTATTGTTAAAGCAATTTGGGGTATCAGTTATAAAAAACACAGTGTATATATACACTGTGAGTAAAAAAACATGTGCGCAGTCTCTCGCCCATAACTTTGGTATTAGTGAACCGAATTGTTAACTTCTTGCATAGGTTTAATCAGGATAACATTTGCTATAAAATAACGTTAAGTGACTCAGCTAATTGTTATTTTTGCGTTGAAGCAGTGCTTGAAAATATGCGCGACTGAAAATATTCAGTTTAGTTCAATCAATCGCTACAGGATGTTTACAAATCCTTGGATTAACTAACAACCAACCACACGAAACAAACAGTGTTATACAGCTACTGTCAACTGACAAATTGCTGTTTGTCTTGCCAAACGTCCACCAGACGTTGCTTCAACTCGTCCACGTTATTTATTTTCTTCTTTTGGGCGTAATTTCTTTAATAGGTACTCTAGCCCTCCCAGCGTTCAGTTTTTTGTTGCAAGTCGGTAATCAACCGATGTGCGCCATAACCCTTTAAGATGTACAAGTTTTTTATGAGCGCTTTATCTTCATTAGTAAACACCACTTTAAAATTTCAAAAAACAGACTATATCTGTAAAATCGTCCGTTATTGTTTACATTAAACCGAAAGTGTCACAAAAACTATATTTAGGAATAGTAATTTGCTTCTTCTTTATAATTCTGAAAATATTTTCAAAATCGGTTAACAAATGTCAAAATTGTGGACGAAATACTGCGCACATGTTTTTTATGACTCACAGTGTATATATATATATATATATATAAATATGATATATATATATATATATATATATATATATATATATATATATGTATATATATAATGTATATATATATATACTATATATATATATATATATATATATATATATATATATATATATATATATATCTGAACTAAGATTAACGCATACTATTTAACGTAACTGTTTAGGCTCACAACTGCAGCTAAAGCTGAATCTGAGTTCATGTCAGTTTTCTGACTGTGAGCTGGTAAGTGTTTGAAGGGACGGCACTGAAGTTGAACCCTGCACTTACTGGTCCACTGTCGGACAACTTACAGACATGCTACCGAATCAACAGAACTATCGCATAAACTCTACACTGTTATCTGATTACATTTTCTATACTTTACAGAAGTTATTTTCATTTGCAGAGTCTCAGAGAATTGATTGGGGACATAAAGTCTAGTCTCGAATCCTAATAGACTAGCCTACCTGAAAATGGTTCTAAGATATTGCTTGGAGTTTTATATTTTTGTGCGAATCTGAAAATATCACAAATGGGCCTAAATTGTATCTAATCAACTACTCATCTATTCCTTTAATTCCATAATCAATCTGACAAAGTCGCAGATTGTAAACAATGCAACAGATAACATAAACATTATAACAAATACTATACAGGCAGAAAAATTACATAAAATAAAATATAAGAATTAGAAAAATCATACATAAAATTTAAAAATGTTATTAACTCTCTGGAAATCAAATTTTTTATCAGTCAAAATCATCCTGCAGAACAAAAAGGAAACAAACTTCGGGATTACTTTACAATGAGTTTTGATGCGCTTTTATCAAACCTTATTGTAATCTGTAGCGTCTGAAAATATAGGCTACATGTAACTGCAGAAATGATTTCCCGTATAGCTTATTCTCTATAGTACAGTGGCACGGACTCGACACGGGCATATTTTCATACTGATGTAAATGTATTAGAAAAACTGACTGGCTCACAATTGAATGTAGCCTTATTTGCCATAGGCGTCTCTTACGAACATAAGCATTTGGCGATAGATTCAATTCCCTATTTATCAGATCCTACTCGAGATAAATATTAATAAAAAATACGAGTTTATTTATTTATTCTATATTTATTTTATTTCTCCTTATATTATTTAATTATTGTAGGCCTAAAAGTTGCTTTATTTATCTTTTTTCAATTTATTCATTGCACTACAGTGTAGTTGTGTTATTGCTCTTTACATTATTTATCGTATTAGTTGATATACAGTAATTGTTGTTTTTCTTTTTTGTTTTTGAGTTGGTTTTCCTTTGGGGGAAATAATCGAGTCAATTCCAATTTTTCCATTACCATCATTGCAAAATTATTTTGTTGGCATATGATGAACGGGCCTTTTTTTCCAGTAGAAAATAATACATCAAAGCAGCAGGAGCTCTCAGCCAATTACATTATATCATACATTATTTAGATTAAAAATGACCGAATTGTTCACATCTAACAACGAATTAGTGTAACGGAAGTAAATATGTACACTATGAAATACACGCAGTAATTTTTATCAAACCTATTTACGAATATCGTCTTTCAGAATGTCTAGTCTAAATATAACCAGCAGAATTTCTGTACTGAACAATGGCCCCGACATATGATCGTTGCTTTATGTTTTAAAACTCTATTAATATTTACTTGTCTTTAATATGTCAGTCGATCTATACCACTGCATTCAACTTCTATTTTTAAAATGATTTATGAATGGGAGATATTTATAATTGTCGGGCATGCTCGGAAGTGGGTTAGCGGTATTTATTTATAGCAGAGGTTTATTGATTACGTTATATTACAGATCTCCTGCAGGGTCGTTGACTGGATTGGGTCAAATCTTCCCCGGTCCACTTAGTGCAGTCCCTCAAGGTCGTCGAGGCTGTTCAGTGGTAACGGGGGGGTTGGTGTGGAGGGTGTGCCTGGGGAAATATCTCCCCTTAATTAGAAAAGTTTACTTATCAAAATGTAGCATCTCTCTCTCAGCGTCTATCATTGCGTCTCTCTCTTAGTGCACTGCCTACTGGCAGGTCCATGGTATATAACGCCTCCACTCTTCTCTGTCTTCCGCCTTCCTCTTCATTTCCAATGTAGCGTATCATTGCTTAAATATGTTGCTATGATTAAGCTATAATAGATTTGAAATAATCCTTCCGAACAGTATATTTTTAATAGTTTTAATAAGTTGTCAGATCCTGGTGGACATTACATATTGTCAACGGTTGGGAGTCTAAGATGAAGAATACAAAGGTGAGCTAGATGGATTAATTTAAATATAAAATAATTGATTGTGAGTGAATTTGTTTGGTAATACTCATGAAACATCTTGCATGTGAAGTTTCGTGCCTAGATACCTACATGCCGAAGTGCCTACGTGCCTACATGCCTACGTTTCTAATTATATAAGTGGTTCTTTCTGTAGTTTTCGTCAGTTCATCGTGGCACTCTCCATGATTGTCAGTGGTCGTCTCATTGCGCTGACTGCATCTAGCGCGGATTTAAGAATAACATTCCAACACTCTGGGGTTTCTATGAGTTATGCCAGAATTATAGTTATTCTAATGCCAACTCTGTCTATTGCCCTCTCTTTCTCTCTTCTCTATCGCTCTCGCTCTCTCTCAATTGCACTGACAGTAGATTTGGACCTCTAATTGTGCAGGAGAGGATACTGTAACTTTGAATTTTAAAGCTACGAATATCTCCGGCAGAGCACGTACTGAATTATGTACGTTAAACCTTACGCTCTGTCGACCTATAGGATTGTCAGCAAAACCTGTAAACACTCTTCCAAGGTGGTCACCCAACCATTTACTAACCGAGCTCGACGTAGCTTAACTTCGTTCAATTGACGCGCAGCTAAACCGACTGCGCCATTTGCCTTCCCATAAAACTTCGTCCTCTTGCACCTTTTCGTAACATTTTAGCTACGCCACCGTGGCGTACTAAACAAAATTAGAACGCTCGTTTGACGCAAATGGCATTATCGATTTGACAAATTCTTCGAGACAGTCAAGGCGCAAGTAAGACACCGTCAATTAGAAGCCATTCAGGGCGTTTCCTTTCCACTTCAACAGGATGTATGGCGAGTGGAAAGTGGCGACTGTGCCGGTAAACAACTAGTCTGCTTCCTAAATAGAACCTTGAGAAAATATGTAGAGTGCGCATCAGCTGCTTGTTGTTAACAACAAATCTTAATGCTAGCGTATAGAGGATGCATAAATATAAGAACATCTGATAATATATTGATAAATAAATCATACAAAAGGTACGCATTCAATGGTGTTTTGCCGCATGGCAGGTCCACTCTACTCAATGTATTCCATTGTTGAAAATTGCTATTTAAAGTGATATTTAAAGTGATATTTAGAATTATAGTCTATTTATAATTATGCTTATAATTATATTTACAATGATTTAAAATAATATTTATAGTTATTTATAGTGATATTTCTAATGATATTTCTAATGATATTTATTATTATATTTACAATGATTTATATTAATCTTTAATTATTTATAATGATATTTATTATGATTTATAGTAATATTTATATTGTTATTTATAATGATCAAAACGCCTCGCTAAAGGTCTGAAGATTTACATCATTTTAATCGCATAGAAACTATTGCTAATTAAAAGCTGGTAGAGAGAGTGTTACCGTCAGTTTCCTCACTCACTCAATTAAGTGTCCTATTTATACTGGTTCTTATTGTGGCATTCAACTTCATTGGACTAAACGGTGGAGCCCTGAATTAACCCACTTCTCAACCTTTATTGTTAGTCTCCTCAAATTGTAAAGCTTAAACACTAAATTCTATTTTAGTATTTAAATACTAAATACTTTTCGGCTGAGAACCAAAATCATAGCCTCTGGCTCAACTGATAAATGAGCTTCTTTTAAGAGACATTGGGTCTTGACCATTTTAAATACCACCTACATGTATTTTCAATGCTCTTCTACATTTTAGGCTCAATACATATATTCCTACTCAGACTATTCAAAAGCATTTTCAACGACAACAAATTCTCAACCCAAAGAATATGAAAATAGAAAAATTAACTAAACCATAGCGTAGCTATTTGCTTTCGACATGTGCATAAATGACCTCTAAGGTGGTTTACTAATACTTTCCTCAGTTCAATCATTGCATGTGGCCCTTTTACTACTAAGTATTAAAATACAGCTTCGCAACAAAAGAGGCCTCGAAAGCTCAGGCTTTAACTAAACATTGAACTTTGTTGAACTTTGAATCTTTTCATTCAAATGAAAAATCTCAAAAAATGTAAATTATCAACACCAAAATGTGGAGCGACGTAGGGTTTATTGTCTATTTTCGGACACACAAAGGACGGGGGATTTTCCGCTAGATGTAAATAACGTGAGATAATGTCGACGCTAGGCGTCACTCTGACAGATTCCAGATTTGCCGGGGGCCATTGAAGGATCATCAGCAGCGCTTTAGGGTTTCCGCCCGTTCTCTGCCGTTTTTGTAGAATTTATCACCACGGAAACCGTACGTACTATTTAATCTCACCCTGCTCCTAGGAGAGAATCTACAGGGCCCACAGGGGATGGGAGGGGGCTTTTATATCAGCCATCAACGCTTCGTTTAGATTTTGTAAAAGAATTACAACTTAATGAATTAATTACTCAGTTAATTACGATTAGCTAAATTAGAAGAATTAATTCAATATAATAAGATATTATGTGGATGCAGTCATAATGTGTTAAAGTAATTAAGGTGTCTTTTATATAAGGTCAAAATCATCAATCTCATATAGGCCTATCGTTCGATTATAAAGCATTAGAAATAACAGAACAAATGTAATAATAAGATAAAATAAGACTAAAAATACAATTCACTAATCGGAAAGACTATAATAAAGCATGCTAGGTAAAATATGATAATTATGTAGCCTATATAGTTATATGTAGCCTATATAGTTATATGTAGCCTATATAGTTATAAAATGCAATAGAACAGTTCTGTTACAAAGGTTTGCGAACCCTTCTATAATCTTATCTGCTTTTGCTTTTCATGATATCATGAACACAAACAGTGGATTAAATTTCAAATTGTGTCTTACCAACTACCGATTATAGAATGCACGTTTGGTAAAAGGCAATGAACAAGGACTGAGGAAGACCAAGGGAAACCACATTAGACGTCTTATTATTTCCAAGCAATTGGGTACATTAAGGTGTGGGCAAGATATAGTCTTTTGTGTAAGGAATAACTCGTTAATCGATGGAGTGCTCTTTATGGAGCGCGAAAGCAGGATTTGAGTTGAATATGTACCTTGGACCTGCTACTTGGCAGAACACGAGAGAGAGAGGGTTAAAGAGAGAGAAAGATGGAGAGAGAGATATGGAGAGAGAGAGAGAGAGGAAGAGAAAGAGAGATGGAAAAATAGAGATATAATACATGTAAGCGTTAAATTCTGGCATCGTCCCGTCACTGGTAAGCTTTCCAATGCGAAGACTGACGTTGACCTAAGTTTTAGATTATAGGTGAGTCGTGAAATTGAACTAAGAACCTACTGGCAGTTTTTATATAGAAATCAATAATTAATATATCGAATGGTTAATAATTGACCAGTCAATAATAATTTATTAATATTTCTTTATTGGTTTTTAAATATTAATTAAGTAGAATCCCCCATTTATAATGGTATATCAAAAGGAATGTTATAAATAATAAAATTTAAAGATCCACTCGTATGTGGACATGAAGAAACAGACGGAAGATAAAGATAGGTAGAGGCGTTATACACCATGGACCTGCCAGTAGGTAGTGCACTAAGAGAGATCGAGATATATATTAATTAATAATTAATAATTGCTCTCAAATTACCTCACTATGTTGCCGCCAAGGTTTTACCTTTCGTCTCTAATGATCAGGAAGTGACAATGCGAAGACTTTCATTGATTCTTCTTCTGGTTTAAAATTCTAGAGCTCCTTTGAATTTAAGTCAATTTTCTTCTTCCTATTTAAGGAAGTTGTGACCGAAATTATTTCGATGTTCTGGAGCCCTATAAAGCCCTGCAAGTTTAGTTTAGCGTCTGTTTCAATATCACAAGGGATATTGTCATAATCTGTCTGAATGGGATTCGAACTAATGCTCTCTGGCTTCTCATGCATGTTTGATATCCATTCGGCCATCCAAGCGAAACAAAGAATCTCTCCAGAGAAACAATAATCAGTGTAGACATTGAGGATAACAAAGAATTTTATTGATTTTGTTGTAGATTTATTTTCTTTTAAAAAGCTCTCCGAATGACTCCTATGCACTATTGCTAGAAATGTCGATAAACGTTTCCAGTGGATAAAAATTTCATTGCTATTAAAACCTCGTAATGTTACATCTGTCGAGCTGATATAATAATTCGCTTATCCAGTCTGTCTGTCACAGTCCGTGTGTGTGTGGCAGGTTAGCTTTAGTGTGAGTTAAATCAGTATCTTTGAAATTCAAGATTTGAAATGCAGTTGTAGAGAAATAGGTATCTACTACATCATTAGGCTATCACTGCGCCAAATTTAAGCGTCTGGCCGATTGGTTGCTTTTTCTTTCTTTTGTTTTTGTTTGTTTTCTTCAAATTTTGTAACTAAGGTAGACTACCTTAGCCATCGTATATTTGCTTAGAGTCAGAAAGAGACGTCCCTGATATTGTCCTATAGCGAGGAACCGGAAGCTAAATTCTTATTGATTGATTGGTTGATTGATTGATTTATTGATTGATTGATCACGGGCCATATCGAAGAGAGTGAAATCACCTCTCTGTCTCTCTTTCTCTCTCTTAGTGCACTGTCCTCTGTCTTTCGATTACGTTTATTCAAAACTAGAGACGCTAGATGACACCAGCAGCCTGTTAATGGACGGGACTATAAGCTTGTCTTGTAATAAATACATAGGGCGACATTGTCGAAGCAGTCAATGATCGAAGCCGATTGTGTAACACACAGTTCAACCTCTAACGGCGGTTTAAATAAAAATACAAGTTCACCGTGTGGTTACTTCCCACACTTGAAATGTAAAATCAATTTAAAATACATGCAGCTATATAATGTATCTTTATATATATGCAATACACTTAATGCTTACATATTTGCATCTATATCTAGTGCTATCCCAAATAGCAGGTCCAAGGTACATAGTTATACTCAGAGTCTGTTTTATATCTGTATATAAATGTATATGTACATGTTATACAAGTATGGAGGTAATAAAATAATCATATTTAAAATAATAATAATAATATTAATAATAGTAATAATAATAATAATATTAATATTAGAATTCTTGAAAATTTACTCTCAGATCAACGCGTAAGTATTATACGTACTACGCAAATCATATATATATATATATATATATATATATATATATATATATATATATATATATATATAAGATGATTTATTACCTATTCTATATTTGCTGCGCTCCAATGTGAAACATGAATGAACATGAATAAACATGAATGGACATGAATAAACATAAATGGATATGAATAAACATGAATGGACATGTATAAACATGAATGGACATGTATAAACATGAATGGACATGAATAAACATGAATGGACATGTATAAACGTGAATAGACATGAATAAACATGAATGGACATGAATAAACATGAATGGACATGTGTAAACATGAATGGACATGTATAAACATGAATGGACATGAATAAACATGAATGGACATGTATAAACATGAATGGACATGTATAAACATGAATGGACATGAATAAACATGAATGGACATGTATAAACATGAATAAACATGAATGGACATGAATAAACATGAATGGACATGTATAAACATGAATGGACATGTATAAACATGAATGAACATGAATGAAAATGGAAAATTTATGATATGTTTATTCATGTTCATTCATTTTATTCATGTTCATTCATGGTCGTCAATTTTTATTCATGTTCATTATTGTTTATTCATTTTTATTTATGTTTATTCTTGTTTGTTCATGTTCATTCTTGTTTATTCGTTTGTATTCATGTTCACTTATATTTATTCATGTGTATTCATGAATATTCATGTTTATTTCATGTTTATTCATGTTAAATTCATGTTTATTCAAGTTCGATTCTCTCCAACTGGCGTACAAAGTGTAGCGATTTTACAGAATGTTAAACAACGGCCGCTTCAATCAGACACTAATGCATTGCTTCCTGAAAGAGATAATTAGTCTGCATCGCTTTTGCAAATGGTAATTTTTTTAAATAGTCGAAATTTGCACTGATTTCATACAATTGCGTGTGTCTAAATCTTTTATTTCCTATGTTTACATTCACTCCATGCGCCTGTCCTATAATCCTATGGTCACTAATAGCGTGAGTCTACGTTATTATTTCCTGAGTTTACTTTCAAATTACTTTTAATTTGATTCGAATTGCGCCTACCTGCATCATTATTTCGTGTGTTTACACAGATTTTAATTGCGTGAAGTGTCGCCATTATTTCCTGGGTTTACGTTTTGTTCAGTAGAGCCAGCGAAAAATGGTTATGTTTAAGTTTGTATCATACATAAATCAGTCAGTCTCTTAATGAGGGTATTCACTAATGAACCAATTAATTAAATTTAAATCTAGATTCAAATTTTGCCTAAATTCATCCGCCAGTCTCATCAGTCTGATTAAAAATAAAAAGTTTACATTATTTTACTTATAATCTTTTTAATGACAAGATCGATCTTAAAACATAGTAAGTAGCGTATAGAACTGCATAGCCTACACGTTTTGGTATTGGATTTATATATATGCCCTCTACTTCCTCTACTGCTTTGTGCCTGTTCAAAGCCTTGTCGGTCACGGTCATGTTCCTCCATATGTCTCGGTCCATTGTTGCTCTAATCATTTCTGTTCCGTTATCTGCATCCATTTGCTTAGACTCTTAATGAAAGTCATCCGCTGTCTACGTTTGCAGTCTTTTTTTTAAATACAGACGCCAGTTGACATGTCTTGTCTTCTTCAGTGCACTGTCAAGTGGCAGGTTCAAGGAACATATTCATACTCAAAGTCTGCTTTCTCGCTCCATAAGAGCACTCCTTAGATCAACAAGTTAATCCCAAGTGTGTGTGCGTGTCTTATGCTAGATAGTATTTCATCAAATATAGGCTGTAAGAGTGGAATACGCATTCTATTTGTATTTCATTAGATGCTTTATACTTAGCTTCATGTACATGTATATGTATTCATGAAATGAATCCCATTGTTTCACAGTGTAGAATTAAATATAAATATACTTCACTTCTGCAGTTCATGGCATTCAATTAGAGCTGCTAAAAAGATTATTTATAAAAAGAGTCTGTTATTCATTTAGAGAAAGTAAATAGTTCAGAAATTCAAGAGAGTGATAGAGTCAATATTTAGCTAACAAGTTTAATTACAGCCTTTAGCAATATTATAGGCTTTTCATTACCCATATCGGCATATCGAAATATTTTGCATAGATACGATGGTCAATAACGTCAAAGTTTGTCGATTTTACCTTTTTTTACTAAGAAAAAAGATTTCCTTTGACTATTTCAAAAATATCATCTTTCCGTTCTCAGTCATTATATGAACGAAGCAAACATGCTTATAACTCTACCCTACCTACGTCAGCTTACATCACTTTAAACCGATTGTCGTACATCTAGAACGGACTCCTAGGGTCCCAGTCAATGGTCCATCCAATAGCGATGAAATATCAGGGCTTGAGACATTTAACCCCCAACTTTAATAAATAGAAAGCTAAATTTAACGTCTGTTACCGAACAAAAATCTACTGCTTGAGACGGCACGGCTGGTTTCAAATTCGAATCCGTTACAATTTGCATATGAAACAAGCGTGTTACCAACTTAGTTACTTGAAAGCTAGCTTAGCAAAGTAGATCATGAAGATTGTCACTGTCTTACTCTATAGACCAATTCTACATCCTTCCATGGAGAAATCCTAAAAGGGTTTTATAGTTTACCAGGTAGATTCCAGAATTGACAGCTTTCTTGTTTGTTAAGAAGTCGCCGTATTTACATTTAATTCAAAATCTCTGCATGCATCCTTTTAATTCTGAAACACAACTAAATTCTAAAACAAACTAGATGCACTTTATAATAACCTTAAAGCGCTTAATTTCTCAATCGTTTAATGCCGGATGGTAGAGTTTGACTCTGTGAAGAGCACATATAATAAATTTTCATTGCAAAAAGCTGGTAAAGCAATATTTAACGTCAGTTTCCTCGATCGAACGCGATTTGACAGTGACGGCCGAGCCTAGGATATGAACCCCGCACATACTGATCCGCGGTCGAGGATCTTACCGACATCGCCACTAGCTCCAGCGAGTGTAGCCCTCATTTGAAAAACGTCTTCTTCCACCACAGCGACGGTTCTAACCTCATCAAATTGACCATGGGACGGGAGTTTCTAGACACGGGACAATAGTGTATGACAAGGGTAAGCCAAGAGGATTGTTTATTTGATTTAGGGAGTCTCAGGCGCCTAGAGGATGGCACTGGATTAGGCTTCTCTCTTCGACAAACCAATGAACTTCCCACTCGCTCAGCCATAATTCAGTTGAGTTAGAGACCATAGAAGTCTTTCGGCCCTTCGGTTGTAAATTTTTCATGTAGGAAAAAATACAGGAAGTCTGTTTCGTTTTCGTTCAATATGTAGAACACGTTTTTCGTGATGATTTTCGTGATTTTCAGGGGCGAATGTTTGAAGTCCACGTGAAATTTAGCTCGTTTCCAAGGACGTGGTTAAAGTAAATTTTGAGAGAAAGTCAATGGATAACGGTATCTGATATAATATTGCTTTCTTCCTCAGAGAAATCATCTAGCTGTCAAACACGAAGATATCTTATGAGAGAGAGAGAGAGAGAGAGAGAGAGAGAGAATGAGAGAGAGAGAAAATGACTAGATAATAGGAGAATTTTACATAATAGATATTTACTATTTAAATTATAATGCCCTAATTGAAGTGGGTTGATATTGGTAAATTAAAGGTAAATGAAAATTTTCCGGTAACATAAAAAGCTTACAAGAGGACTAGAATGAAAATACGTAATTTTGATAGAATGCAGAAATATGTCAGCCTGGTACGTGGTATATAACGCCTCCACTCTTCTCCATCATCCGTTTTCTTCTTCATGTCTACATACGAGTGGATCTTTAAATTATCTAAAATAATATACCATTATTCTTGGGTGATTCTGCTTATGAAGACGTGGTTCCATTATGCCTTCTTCAGTGCTTCTAGTAGTCGCTATATCAGAGAACAACTTAGAATTTCTGGCTCCAGCCAGTGGCGATGTCTGTTAGATATTCGACCGCGAATCGGTATGTTCAAGGTTCAAAACCTGGGCTCTCCCGTCACTGACATCGCTTTCGAGTTAGGAAACTGACGTTGACCTTAGCTTTACCAGCTTTTTCTTGTGGACCCCACAGCTGAATCGGTTAATTCAATGAGAGGCGAGAGGAAACTTTTCCAGTCTTCCATGAATCCGAATGCAGCGCGCAGTACCTCCACACCTAGGAGGCGTTGTGGAGAGGTAGAGAGTGGTTGATGCATTCGCTCCAGCATTCCTCACAGTTAACCGAGTGTATATATAACAATACAAGCACTGCTGTTTATCACACTAAAACCACTGCTGTTTGTCAGTATAGTTGAAAATTCTTAAATTATAACAAAATATCAATGGAATCTTTAATAAGAATCTTTAATAAGAATCTCAAATATAATATCCAAAGATATTGGACCTGATATTTCTATATTCAGTAAAAGCAATTGATAGCTATGGCTAATTTTCAGGTTACTTTATTTTTTAAGTAAATATTTTCTAGATATGCTTCTGAGAATTTTCTTCGATATTTTTATAATTAATGCTGGCAACACTGACGAGATTTAGACTAAAATAAGATTTCTGCATCAAAGCTGCTGAAAAAGTAAGTATTTTTAAGCTTCTCTTTATTGGATAAGTTAGTTTTTGTGATAGTTCATTGTCATTTTTGAGGAAGTATAAACTGTATAAGCCCTAAGATGCTTAAATTGCTAAGTGCCGACTTCTTAAGATTATTATGTTAGATTATGCCAAAAATGTAATATTAGATTTGGATGTTAGTATTATCTTATCTGTGTATGATATCTCGAACATTTTTGTATAGATTAAATCCGCATTGAACGTTAGTTCCCTGGCTGATGGCGCGATTGGTAATTATTATTTTTATTGTTAGAATTTTTAGAGCCTACCCATACACTGTTAATAAAATAAAATAAATGTATCTAAGATCAATCAATCAAAACAGAAAAAGCATGAATAAGTAAAAAATAAAAAATAAATAAACAATAATGTATAAAATCACATGGTGAAGAAACTCAACAGAAATTAATTTCGATAAAAGAACGAATGAGACCTAGGATCAAATAGAAAATGATATTTATTGCAATTACTTTATTAAGAAATGGCTAAAACAAGTACTGGCAGTATATAAACGAGGTAACTATAAATCTATAACTAACACAACATATTGCAGTTGGATTAAGCATCAATACATTACTCTTAGCTTAAACTATTTATAAAGATTGTCGCTATAATTACTTCTTTATTTAATCTATTGTTAAAGCTGGTAAAGATGGTAAAGCTAAGGGTTGTCAGTTTCCTCACTCGAAAGCGATGTCAAGCAAAAAAACTCAACAAAAATTAGTTTCAATGCAGAGAGAAATGAATATTTAATTTAATTTAACCTAGAAGAATTTGTTATTAATTTGTTAATTAGTCTATCGTTAAGCAATTGGCAACAATTCAAGTTTTCATAATGATTTAAACATTAAGCAGTAACCTAACAGTACTAGTATTCGAGCAGGAGTATGATTTTGTATATCTAGTTAGATAGCATTACTTTCTTTATTTTCTTTATGTTGATTTATGCTTGTTTGATGTTGTGTTGTGTTTCATACTGCCAAGAATTTGGAGAATGGAGGTTATATATTACCATTACCATGAACTCAATTAGAAGTGAATTTACAAGCGATAAGGGAGCAGTTTCATTTAGAGTATTTTAGTGTTTTTATTGTAAAACTAAAAAGACACTAAAAAAACACTTGATATTTGGAATGATTTTTTATATTGGAATTTTAACCTTCTTTTTGCTCACTGGCTTGGATTTGTCTCAATAATGTTCGATGTTGTCATGGACGGCAGTAGCACTCTATTTGTTTTTATCTTATGTCATGCTAAACTTCAAAAATGGTCTCAGCTACTTCAATTAGGAGTCAAGTTGAGCCAGAAAGAGTAGACTATGCATAAAAAATTGACTCTATGCTTCATTCGGGGAATGATAATTGAAAATATTTGGGATTCGGATGAAAATTTTTAGAAGTATATTGTAATATACTAATTTTCAAGTCATTTTATTTTTAAAGTAAATACTTTCTAGGTACGCTTCCGAGAATTTTCTTCGATATTTTTATAATTAATGCTGGCAACACTGACGAGATTGAGACTAAAATAAGATTTCTGCATCAGAGCTGCTTCCAATCACTTCGTATTCCCTCAATATGTTTAATATCAAGAACAGAAGCACAAGCTTGCCTAAAACGTGTACAAGATAACTTTGATTCCAGCTAGCCAGTTTAAGCTAGTTACGACCTTTTCGCCTCGGAGTTTCGGCAGAATCTCTAACGCAAAGAGTTGAAGAAATGTGATCTGAAATGACTCTGTCTTATCCGTAGCAGACCAAGTAAAAACTCACAGCGATGAATCAATACGGATACATTACGATAATGGCCGGAGGCAGACGAAATTCTGTTTTAATAAAGGCCTAGAATATACTCCGTCTTTTCACCTTCCCCTCCCTATCCTGTTCCCATCTCACCACCTATTCCTGCCCACGCTTCTAGTGACTGACGAAGTATCTCTCTTGTGAAATGGAATGTGATTCTTTGTAAATCATCGCCTGCTTTGACATAATCTGATACAATCAATTTCTCTGGCATCAAAGAGGCAGAGATTCAAAGAAGTGGACCACATGCGTGGTTCAGTGTCTCAATCATAATTAGGCTCAGAACAAAATTTAGAATGAATAAAAATTTGGGCAACAATTGTAGCTTTGAAATATTTGAAAAACTGACATTTTTGTTGACGAGTTTGCCTAATGTTATTTAGAGCTTGTAGTCAGAAACCGACTGAAAGCGAATTTATGAAATTTATGAAGAAAGCAGACGAAAGCCATTCCACTTCACTCATAATACATTACTTGACAATATAGATATTTATATTGCCAATATAAATATTTACTTATACTGTCGCTATAAAATGCTAAAATATAGTTTTGTTTTAAGTTAAGCTTATTATTGTTAATCTTATTATTGTTTTGATATGAATCGATGTTTGCTAGAAACATAAGCCATTTCATAACATGTTTTAAGCTAAACCGTTATAGTGTTTAGTACTGTTTACATAGTTTCTTCTTTAAAAAAAGCTATTACGTTATTTTTCTTATAAGATTGCCCATTATATTGTTGTTTTAAGCCATCGTTGTTATGTTAATCGTTGCTTAGGGTCTACTGATTAAAAAAGCTAACCTATTGTTGCTTTAGCTAGGCCATTACATTGTCTTTCGAGATGAACTGTTACATTATTGCTGTTTAATGGTTGCTATTGATTGAAGGCGGCTTACTTCAAACATTCTGATTCAATACTGTCCAAGATACCGACTGTTGTCGTGGACAAGTGAATCCATTTAACCGAACAATAGTGCAATAAGTGCTTTTACGTCCGGTTCCTCGCCTGTCAACAACAATTTACAGTAATTTTCAACAAGATCTGATGCTCCGTCAATGAATGATGGGTCTTCAATGAATAAATTTAAAAAGGTTAGTTTAACGTCGGATTCCACATCATATAATATAAGAAACGGCTAAACTCTGATTCGAAAATATAGCCTACTGCTCACCAAGTAAGTAGCAATTCTGCCAGTAACCGATACAACGCTACTAAGTGTAAATTAATTAAATTTAAGTTTCATCCTTCAAATGAGAATAATTACAAGAACGGTATAGAAGAATCTAAAGGTTATACTAAGGGCTATAGTACTAAGGTCAGTAGATTTATAGATTATTTGTTATAGATTCGCATCCACACTAAACTTCTTCCTCCAAACCCGAGTCTCGAAGCCCATTAACTGGAGCTTTTCAGTCCAATAAACATTTTTCCGGTCACAGATTTTTACACTTTTCATCACACCTACACCTCGCTTTCCACCTCCAAGCCGCCTACCAGTTATGTGCAGTGGAAATGGACATGCGACATAAATATAGTAACGTTTAACTACTTCTGCCAAATTTCAGAACTTATTCGCTTAATCTAGTATGGCGTACGATAATCTGCAATTCGAATTAAGATTGTCATTCGCGACGTAATCTTTCAACTCTGACTTTTCCACTTATCTTGACCTTTCCGCTAATTGTAACCTTTTCCATTAACTGCGACTTTTCCCACTAATTGAGATCCTTCCGGTAGAGTTTCTTTAAGGTCTCTGAATATATTAAGCATAGTCGAGATTTTAAAGATGTAAATGTAACTGTATGTTAAGATTTGAAAGTATTAAGCGCTATTGTTCACTCTCGTCGAAGTTTTCGCTGTTACCATCACCGGGTCTCCACATCTCTAAAGAAATCTTTTAAATTAATTTAATTCGTTCTCGCTTTAATTCTATCATAATCATCGGAAGCTGCCAGCAGCTATACCTTGCAGACTATTTCCTTCCAATAGCATTTCTGTCTTCTTTGTATCACCAGTCTCAAAGTATTCAAAAATAGATTGCCAGTTCTATGAAATGTAGCTCAAAGGACAGCATGAATTCTGGGCGCATTTGGTAAAGCGAGTGCATCATAGGCCTACATCAAATTTCGGAACGTCTAGCAAGGCTAGTACTTGAGTAGACAACAATTTTTTGAAGACTCTGTCTGCATAAAGTTGTTGCCCATACTCATTTGTTTGATTAAAAACATATGGAAGTTGACAGATTCTTCTTAAATCTGCGCTAGCTGCTATTGCTCTATCAACAATCAACGACTACTAATAGTCATTGGGATGAAGAAGGAATAAATGAAAGATAAAAGAACGGATAATAAGTATGATAACTCTATAGACACCTGCCTTGTGCCATGGGTGCACTTATCAGAACAAAAAAGTTATTGACAAATCCACCAAGGAATCATTGGAGATATATCTACTCCGGTATCCCAGAATGATCTAAAAACGTCTGGACTCAATTTTTTGACATTTCAAGTCTTCGCTTTAACAAACATTAATCTCCGAGACAGCAGTCTGTAACTTATTATAACGGTGCTGCCCAAGGTTGGACCCTGTTCCACCTTGTGCTGGAGTAGGGAACTGGAAAATATCGTGTAGTACACGGAGCAATCCCGTTATATGAATAACTAGCCATTAGAGAGACTTCCGGATCAGTGTATCCGTGCTCGGATACACTTCCGGTAATCCTATATCCGGGCTTCTCCCGATGAAGTGTCGCCTGCAATCGATCCGATCAAGTTTAGAGAGTTTACAACTCCGGGAACAGGATTGACATTTCCACTGACGAGCCGTCATTCTCTGATCCGAGTGAGATGGACAGGCTATTAGGCGCTGCGTCAGTGAAACGACTTGTTTAAAGGATAAACGTCGATGACTGGTTAGAAGGTCATATATAAGACAATGGTTTTAATGAGTGACTGGGTTCATTGGTTTAAATCCTGTCTAATTTTTAAATGATAGACCAGAGTTTGTTGGTCATAGGACAAATTACTTTTTAAAGTTAATTGGTAATATATATATATATATATATATATATATATATATATATATATATATACATGTATATATATATATATATATATATATATATATATATATATATATATATGTAACTAAAGGTTTAACTAATGAATATACTGTATGTGTACAAATTTGATAAAATACTTTTTTAAAGCAACTTTTACGTTATTTCTATATATGTTAGGTAAATTGATCTGTAGTGATGTGTGCTGTTTGGGACGTACCTGATATCATCCCTGGATGAGGAAACGGACGTTAAACCTTTATTATTATTACTATTATTATTATTATTATGTTAGATCTAGGAAAGTAAGTGCACCCTGGTGAGAGGGTGAAAAACAGTTTTCACCAAAAATTTGTCCTCCGCTGAAAAAATTGTTCTTTTTGTTTCCAATGTTTTTCTGCACCTGTCCATTCCATTGAAGTCAAGTTAGTGGGCCTACGAATTATTTAGACGATCATTTATAATTTATAAAATCCTACAATTGTCTGTTATTTCTCGCAACATTTCTAAATTGAGGTTTTGGCTTGAAAAATTAAAATAAAAACGACATTGCAATAGTTTTAAAATAAAGGCAGGTCATTTATCCTTAGCATACTAAGTTAATAGTGAAGACAAATACAACCTAAATTTTTCTAATAAATCCACCAAATTGAATAAACCTAACTGAATTGAATTGCCAAATTTTTATTTTATTTCCTCATCTAAGTACATGTATTTGCAACTCAGCCGTATTCGGCTAATTCTAAACTTATCGTCGAACTAAGGCTATCGAAATGTTAACTCACATTTATTTATTTTCTTCTAAAACTATATTTCTCTCTTGTACTGAATATTTCTACTTTTATTTCAGCGAAAAAAATGAACGAAGTTATTACGGACGAAGTAGAGAGCGTGGAATTCGATCAAGATTTTAAAGATAACCAACATTTCTTCATGGTCAACTCCAGCGAAACTTCAATTAATCCCGTCTCCTCGCTGGGGTATGAACTTCAAACATTTCATTTATCTTAAGACTCACTCATCCGAATTTTCAACAATTCCAATTCAATTAGCGAAACTTTGAAGGATTTTCCTTTCATCTGATTTCAGTAGAACTAAGTATTTTTAGGTCATAAAAGTTTTTGCTGAGTTATGGGAGACATCGGACACTGGCGTTGGCTTCGCCCAACTTAGGAATAGATTAGATTTAAAATGCTAATGTAAGGCTAATGTTAATGTCAGTTTCCTCACTCGAAAGCAATGTCAGTGACGGGTTAGTCTAAGATTTGATCCCCGTACATACTGATCCGTGGTCGAATATCTTACCAACATCGCCACTGGCTTCAGCCAAGTAAAGTTAGGTTGCATGTGTTATAAAGAGCAAACTAACGTGGTAGCTAGCTGAGGAAATTAACGCAGATTTACCTCGTCTCCATGTCAAAAGCAAACAAGTTCAAACTAAAACTAACCAAGTCAAAGGTAACACTAAATCAAAACTAACATTAATCAGGTCAAAATAAGCTCTAAGTTAAAAATAGTAATAACCAAGTTAAAAACTGATACTAAGTTTTGAAACTAACACTAACCAATTCAAAACTATTAGTTGACACCAGGGCTTGTGAAACATTTGTTGACTAAGGACTCCCGTTAACACACCCATTCTTATCACCTTGGCTCCACCAGATTTGAACAAACTCCCCGATTAGGTGCCTGCTCTGAAAACCACAATCGCATTATTATAACCTAATATAATAATACAATAATATAATAATATAATATAATAATATAATAATATCATAATATAATAATATAATAATCTAATAATATAATAATATAATAATATAATAATATAATAATATAATATAATAATATAATAATAATATAATATAACATAATAATAAAATAATATAATAATCTAATAATATAATAATATAATAATCTAATAATATAATAATATAATATAATAATATAATATAATAATATAATAATATAATATAATAATATAATAATATAATATAATAATATAATAATATAATAATATAATAATATAATAATATAATAATATAATAATATAATAATATAATAATATAATAATATAATAATATAATAATACAATAATATAATAATATAACAATATTAAAATAACATAGTAATAAAATAATAATAATAATATACCCCCAGCACAGTGGCCAAACTTTCTCGTTGTTTATGGTGCAGTGTCACTCAAAAAATTTCATTAGTGCATTAGCCCTATTAATAAGTTATTAATATTAAATACTTTCATGATTAATAAAATATGTTTAAAAATATTAAACTGCAATAGAGAGAAAATCATTTAACAACAGAATGAGTTGAAATTAATTGGATTAATTGAAGACCTTTCCACTATTACGTCCCTGACATCATCCTTTGATGAGGAATCTGGCGTAAAACCTTTATTATTATTATTATTTATTTATGTATCTATTTTTAATATTATTAAATCTGGCGTAAAATCTTTATTATTATTATTTATTTATTTATTTATTTTTAATATTGTTAATACTAATAAAAATAATAATAATTTTATTATTATTATTATTATTATTTTTATTATTGTATTATTTTATTTTATAACAATTATTATTATTATTATTATTATTACTATAATTCTTTTACATGAGCAAAACATTATTTCGTTTCTCATCATGAATTGGTACCAAACAACTGAATACACTTTCGTTTGACAGGATTACCGCGGTAGTTAACGCCTCTTTCGGAGTCAGGACCGCGGTAGACAGTCGAGACTTCCGAACAGCCACACTCGTTTTCTACCTGCTCACGTTTCTATTCGGTCTATTCGGGAACTCTCTCGTCATCTACGTCGTCTCTAAATACGAGAAGATCCGCTCACGCTCAGTCAGTAACTACTATATTTGGAACCTGGCATTCGCTGATGAGCTCTTCGTGCTCACTATTCCGTTCATGGGCTTCACCTCGTTCACGAATGATTGGATTTTCGGAGATTGGGCCTGCAAGGTTGGTTGCTGCGTCACTGCGTTAATTCAATTAAGTTGAGAATAATGCGGTATAAATTTTATCAGACAATGTAGCTTTCCTCTGTTTCTCTCGCTTTTTTATAGCACATTCTATCTGGTCTCTCTGTCTGTCTATTTGCCTCTCTCTGTCTCCGTTTCTCTATCTGTGTCTGTCTTTATCTCTGACTCTCTCTCTCTCTTTCTCTTTCTCTCTCTCTCTCTCTCTTTCTCTCTCTCTCTCTCTCTCGTAAAAATTGCTAAATAAAAATTCTTGCAATTTAATAATAACATATTTCATTAAAAATATTCTTACTAGCAGTAAAATCTTTTAGAGAATTGAACAAATTTCTTCAAAAATGTAATAACTATGCCCTTTGTTAACGTTAACAAATTAGGAAATATATGAATTAACGTTTAGAATACTCGCCCCGAACGCAAGTGATCTGGGTTCTACACCAAATTGTAGTTAGCAAAGAAAAGTTTTCATTGCCGTGAATTGGTGATGCCTTGATTGTTCTAGAATGTTATATATCCTGATATCTTGATTGAATTTTTGATTGATCGATTGATTTTTTGATTGATTGATTGATCGATTGAATTTTTGATTGATTAATCGATCGATCGATCGATTGATCTATGGATTGATTGCTTGATTAATTAATTGATTCATTAAATGATTGATTGATTGAATGAATGAATGAATGAATGATTGATCGATTGATTGATGGATTGATTGATTAACTGACCAATTTCTGTACCCACTGTGTCGATTAATTGTTCTATTCAGATAGCCACAGTGTTCTACGAGTGCAACAAGTTTGCCAGTGTCTTCACGCTCATGGCGCTTAGCATCGACCGGCTCCTGGCCACGTTCTACAACCTCAGTGGCCTCAGAGAGATCCGCGTGGGCGTGGCTGTCTGCCTGTCAATCTGGCTCGTGTGCCTGGTCCTATCCTTGCCCTACTGGCTCTTCTGCACCACAGTTACCACAGCCTCGAGCAGAACGAGCTGCAAGATCTCGTGGCCTTCTCACCGAGAACTCTACTACCGTCAGCTCTTCGTCTACGTCAATCTTGTCGTGGGCGTGGCTATTCCGTTCATCGTCATAGCAACCTGCAACGTTATCATGCTCGTTCGAATCAGAAGCAGAATGGCGGGAAAGAGAAATTCGACGGATGTTGGTAGCGCGGGAAGAGGCATTATTAAACATCGTCTGCTTGGGAATAGGAAGGGAAGCAACGCGGTTCAGACAACGGTTGTCACTCCGCAACAGAGCAACGCGGCTAAGGTTAACTCCAGTATGTCACGCGTGGTTGTTGTCATCGTTGTGCTGTTCTCAGTGTGTCAGTTGCCCTCGCATGTGATGGAGTACCTGACTGTGGAAATGCTGCAGAAGGTGAACAGTTCAGGACGACCCAGTAGAACGGTCACACAGTGGTTCTACTATGGGAATATGATCGCTAAGAACCTCGTGTTTCTATCCAGTTGCTGTAATCCCATCATCTATGGAATCTTCAATAAAAACTACCGTGAGTTATAAGTATTTCCCTATCTATCTCTCTCTCTCTCTCTCTGCCTCTCTCTGTCTCTGACTCACTCTGCTTCTCTTTGTCAGTCTGTCTGTCTGTCTGTCTCTCTCTCTCTCTCTCTCTACCTCTCTCTGTCTCTGACTCACTCTGCTTCTCTGTGTCAGTCTGTCTGTCTGTCTGTCTGTCTGTCTGTCTGTCTGTCTCTCTCTCTCTCTCTCTCTCTCTCTACCTCTCTGTCTGTCTATCTCTCTCACTCTCTCTCTCTCTCTCTCTCTTTCTCGCTGCCTCTCTGTCAAATTTCATTATATACCGATTTTCAGGGGATATTAGAAAAGTCATAAAAGATTTTTCGAATATAAATTATGTTGTCCAAGCGATAACTGCACCTGCTTATCACGACAATCGGAAATCAAATATTGAAGAATAGTGCAGCTCTATAGTGAACGAAAGAGTAAATGCAGAATTTATGATTGGTTAATCACCTGTGGATAACCATATTGAAGTTATTTTTTGCAGGATTAATTTTTATCTCTCTGACTTGAACGGTAGGAAATATCGTGGATAGCTAGAATCAATATCATACAGAACATTGCATGCGCTATCATATGGTTGTTTGAGTTTTTATCTATCTCCACTACGAATCAATGAAAGACGTTCAGAAGTTATAAATTCTGCGACCCCTGTGGACTTTGGGAGACTGGATGTCTACGAATGCTACTCCCTTACGAGAGCCGAAAGTAGAGAAAATGCGAGCTCTGAAATGATTTAATAACGACTAGAAAACACTTGAAATACCAACTTATAGCACGCAGAAGTTTTAGATGTTCTAGATATTCATCATAAGAATTTCTCGGCTAGAAAATGATTTTAAGGAATATTTTATGTTTGAGAAAGTGTAGAAATTAGGAGCAAACAGGAAATAAATGTGTCGCAGAATTGGGAGCTGCTACCATTTCTCATTATCATAGGCACTGGGGTAAAGCCATGACCCCAAAAGTTCACCAATCCTACAGATAGCATTGAGTAGCAAAATAGACGACTTTGAATGGCAAATTTGTTACAGGCGTTGTGAAGTCTGATACAGGTATTGATACAGGTATTGATACATGTATTGATATAGGTAATGATACAGGTATTGATATAGGTATTGATATAGGTATTGATACAGGTATTTATACAGGTATAGATACTGGTATTGATACAGGTATTGATACATGTATTGATATATGTATTGATACAGGTATTGATACCGGTATTGTTGATACAGGTATTGTTGATACAAGCTCTGTTAGTATTGATCACTCTCTATATTGGATACAATCTTCAGTCACTATTAGTGATTAAATCCCTTAAAAATATTCTGGAAATTTGCTTCGTATGAATACGTACAAATATTCGCATTCAGTTTATGCGCCATCTTGTGTGAACGAGTTTAAAGCCTACAGGCGCGGTTATAACCCTTGCACACGTGCAGGGGTGAATAAATCTAAATCACTAAAAGATAACTCTGCTATCTGTTATCTGTTATCTATTATCTGTTATCTGTTATTACTAAATCTCTCTGAATGTAGTGTTTTGCAAGTTGATACGACAGCAGCACTTACTACAGCACAATTCCTGCTATCACGCGCAATGTAATGTTTTAATCGATCAGTTAACTTTACTGATACCTAGCAATGGCTGTAACGTAAAAGATCCGCTTGTGTAGGACTTTGGTTTAAAGGCTTGCCTCAGTGGAAACGATCATGAGTCAGGGATCAGCCCCCCAGTCCTGCGACAAATATTTAATTCCTATTTGTTCATAATTTCTATACGGCTTCATATAGAGCTATTCATTAGGATTCATATAAGACTTCTGTTACGGCTTCATAAAAGGATTCATACAATGCCTCTTGTAAGGCTTCCTATAAGGCTTCCTTTAAGGCTTCCTATAAGGGTTCCTTTAAGGCAAGGATTAGAGCCTCCTAGACTGCACAATATTTACCCCTGAAAACATTCTGCGGAGGTCAGATGGAAATGAAATAAACGAATATGTTATTTATTTATAGTCAGTGGCGACTTTACATTTAAGTTTTCATGTCTTATTGACCTCACGTCCAGTGTAGCGAAGTATTGGTCTGTAATACAGTGACCCGACTTAATGCTGCAATGTCCAAAGATCTTAAAGCTTCTGTGAAAGTTATAGAAAATCGATCTTCTAAATTCGATTTGAAACCTTCAGCTATCACTTCAAAACTCAAGAAATTCAAAGTTTTCTGATTTGATTGAAACGTCAGTCTGCAGGATTTTACGGCTCCAGAGCATTGAATAAGACATATGGAGATGAATAAGACATGTAAGATCGCATGTCGACTGGGCGACTACACGAGATGAAATGTCAAAACATTTAATTAAAGCAGCCCACAAAAGTATACGGGCCTACATATTAAAGACAACAACTGTTAGTTTTCTTACATTAGATAACTGTTAGTTTTCTTATAGGCCTATTAGATAACTGTTAATTTTCTACATTAGATAACTGTTATTTTTCTTATATTAGGTAACTGTTAGTTTTCTTATATTAGATAAGTGTTTTTTCTTATATTAGATACCTGTTAGTTTTCTTGCATTAGATAACTGTAATTTTTCTTATATTAGATAACTATTAGATTTCTTACATTAGATAGCTGTTAGTTTTCTTATATTAGATAACTGTTAGTTTTCTTATATTAGATAACTGTTAGTTTTCTTATATTTGCAGGTAACCTCTACAGACAGGCTTTGTGCTGTGTGGCCGCCACTGATAATAGGGGAGTGACCCACAACGACGTAACTAAACTGGGTCATCGAATGAGGATCACAGTTAACGAGTAAAAAGCTTCAGTCTCCGCAACGTAGACCCAACTCAGTCATTTTTCTTGTCTCGCTTGTCTAATTATTAGTAATTTTAATATCTCTTTCACATATCACTATAATTAGTTTAATTTTTGTCAATTATCGTTTTGAATCTCGCTTTCTCTTCAACAATGTTGTACCTGTTTGCACAGTTTTGAGCGTGAGTGTTTGAAGGAGAAATAGAGAGAGAGAAATAGAAAGAGAGCGAGAGAGAGAGAGAAATGTTTATTACAGCATCAACTCGACACCATATGCACTTATTAAGCCAACCAAAAATACAATTAGTAATCAAATAAAATAATTCAAAGTAACAGACGGTTCGCATAAACACGAACAACAGCCGTAGGGAAGATGATGTAGGCCTACATCCTATCTAGCTGACCATTGGAATAAGGATAGGTTTACATTGATGTCTCTTCCCAACGTGGTAGAGGAGAATAAATCAGTGTTTTCTTTACTTCATATGACTGGTCAATCTGCTTCAGATCTCTTTCATTTTTATAAGATTTCACGTGCGTTATGCATGCGCTCTGAGATGTGTGTAGTGAATAAAATGATAAAACTAAATAATAATAATAAAT
The DNA here is from genome assembly GCA_905160935.1 of Enchytraeus crypticus. NCBI lineage: Eukaryota > Metazoa > Annelida > Clitellata > Enchytraeida > Enchytraeidae > Enchytraeus > Enchytraeus crypticus. The sequence continues at coordinate 222,060 of CAJHZI010000330.1, forward strand.
GCTAATTATTATACTAATAATAAAAAAATTATTATTAGTAGTATTATTATTATTATTATTATTTTAATTTTTCCCCGTGTTGTGTCCGGGTTGTTTAAAGAATTGACCAACCGGTGACTGCACGTATCGTAGAAGGCGACTGAAGCAATAAGATCCACACCAACGTCATAAGGGGCATACGGTTGGTGAGTGCTTAGGCTCCAGAAATTGCTACAAAAATTTAAACGAATGGAAAGTCTCAAATAGATGATTAACTGATGGATTATATGATATAGGACAGAGAGGATTTGAGACAGTCTATTCGTATCTCGACCCTAATGTAATTGTGATTCAAGGGAAGATGATGATGATGATGATGATGATGATGATGATGATTATTATTAGTATTATTATTATTACTACTATTATTATTATTATTATTATTATTATTATTATTATTATTATTATGATAAGATTTGCAGTTTGTTTTTGTGGTACTTTTGGTGACATGGCATTTCGAAGTGAAGAACAAGATGTAAAAAACAAGAATCCCCTTGTTAGAGGGTTAAATAATAATAATAATAATAATAATAATAATAATAATAAAATAAAAAATATATAATAATAATAATAATAATAACTTTCGCAAGAATAATAAGAAAAGAGCAACTGTCGAAGATAATAATAATAATAATAATAATTATTATTATTATTATTATTATAATTATAATAATAATCATAATAATAATAATCATAATAATAATGATCATAATAATAATAATAGTAAAATTATAAATTGTGTCTTCTACATGTTATAGTGAACTATATTTCAAAACATTTGTGAACACGTTTCTAAAGGCACAGTTAGATCAAGAAAAAAGACGTTGTAGGCCTACCTTTTATGAATGGTCTATTCGACCTTTATAAGCATATTAGTGGGTAAACTTAATGCTCTTTCGAATCTGTTTTTTGTGGCATTTTTTCTCAATTTCGTGATTACATGTATACTTTAACTTACATTCCTGTCAATATTTTTCTTGTTATTTTATTAATTGATTCAATCTAGAATGAGTTTGATAGACCCAAGTGTTTCCTCTTTGTTAATTTCAAACGAACTGCATCCCCCTGGTGATTAAATAATAGCCAGTCTTTGGAATGAACGAGAAATTAGCATCATATAGGCTATAGCCAAAGTATTGACTTTCATGGAAGGTTGAGATTAGGGTCTTGTAATAGGTGGGACTATGGGATTGATTCAAGCCCACCCCCATTGCTTAAAATGGGTTGAACGTCAGGGGGTGAGAATTAAAGATAGGAGTTTAGTAATTTTAACCCCATTCCAAGCTTCGCCCTGCCTACTTAACAAGAAAATGTGGGTCTACAATTAATCACAAATGAATCATAAAATAGCAAATAATATATAAATATTTTAATAATAAAAATGTAATTATAATAATAAAAATGTATAATAAAATAATAGTTTCATATCGAAGTAGTCTAAAAGGCATTGGCCCACTTAAAGATGGGAAAAGACTTTAGCGAGTTTATAATTACTTTAAATTAGCTATAAGTAGGTTGAAGTAGGCTACAACAAAGCAGTTACACGCCTTACGTAAAGTAGTTAAATAGTTAATTTACTTTAAATTGGTTGCAAGCATTCCTCAGTAGCCTAAAGTATTTAAAAATTCAATTTTAATTACTTATAAGTTACATGCAAAATTACTTCAAAGTAATGACAAATATTAAGACTATGTCGAGTTAGAAAGCTAAAAAACCTTTAAAAGTTTTTAGAAAGCTGGTAAAGCTAGTGTTAACGTAAGTTTCCTCACTCGAAAGCGATGTCAGGGACTGGCGAGCCCAGGATTTGAACCCTGCATATACTGATTCGCGGTCGAATATCTTACCGATATATACCACTGTCTCCAGCCAGTAGGAATATGTACCTTGAACTTTAGTGAACTCGACAGAGAGAGAGAGAGAGAGAGAGAGAGAGAGAGAGAGAAAGAGAAAGAGAGAAAGAGAAAGAGAGAGGGAGAGATCATCAATTCATCATATATATTACACTAAAACATTTTGTGATCAATATCCTTTCATTAGAGACTTACTACTCCTGTCTCTAAGTGTTGTTGGACACTGTAGTCATAGTATCCTATGACGAATACACATATCTAAAAAATACCTAAGCAATTACTTTGTCAAATTTAACTTTTATCTGAAGAGATATCTGATCAGATATCTGTTCAGATATCTCTTATATTTCGTATATGGATGGGGACTTGTTGAAGTGCTACAGGATTCCATGCAGAAGTCAGGCTTTCCGGGCTAACTTCTTGAAATGTTGAGAGACGATCTGTTAGCAGAAACCTTTTTCTTGTTTCCCTGACAATGAATACAAACACATTGTCAAATCCCTGATAGTCTAGTGGTTAGGATCCGGCGCTCTCACCGCCGTGGCCGGGGTTCGATTCCCCGTCAGGGAGGATAATTTATTTTGTATATTGTAAATGAAAAATATCTGTAGCACGTTCTCAATGTCTATTAATAATTAGCGGAAAATGCAGATAAAGCGACAACGGACAAAAATGAAAAGAAAAGCTGAATTAATTATGTTAAATTAAACACCGAAGAAACTTTATATCACACATTATGGCACCGTTTCTACATTATGTAAACTTCAATACTCTCCTTAGTTCACAATAATTACCCCATGCTAGTAGTTTTCTTCTCAAGGCGAGATGCGCCTAATTTTCGAACGTCTCTTCCAAATTCCAATCCTAAACTCGCATTGAAACTATTCCCTTTCCAAACTCGTCTTATCTTACAGAATTTTCCAATGTTTAACTCGTCATTAGCAGCTGACTACAGCTGTCTGTGTTTATCGAGCTACTGATTTCTCTAAGCCGCTATGTCGATGCTATTTTGAGGGCGTGATTGTTATTCCCTGGTATTTAACAGCACAATAACCTCGGTCTTGCTCTTCCATTGCCCGCCTCCCAGCTGACCTAGTCCTTGATGGAAGAGCTGAACAACCCTCCAGATGACTGATTGTCGAGTTCAAAGCATAACTTCTCACATTCAAGAACGAGCCTACTCGCTCTATATGCTGTCCCTATAGCTTATTCTTCAGCTCTTCCTGTACAATACCGTCATGATGCATTAACGATACGACGGTAATAAATCTTGATGTGAATTGAACTTTCCTGGGTTCGAATCCCAGTCTCGTTGATCTGAGAGTAAAATCTCGGACATTCACTGGACTGGTTATACGGAAATGGACTAAATTGCCTAACGGTTTAAACATGTGGTATTTTAAAAGTGTTAGATAATAACATAGTTGATCATTTCACTGTAATGCAATTTAACTGTAATTTTACTGTATTACGTTTACTTTTTACTTTCACTCAATTAATTCTACATGAGTCCTTAACTACTGTGATTTTAACACTTGGTAAAGTGACAGAATTCAATATATAAAACATTACACATTAGTCTACTGAATGTTCTACAGTAACTGCGACAATCACTATAAACTATATGTAAATTAAAGTTAAAAGATACGATTACACTCATCTAAAGAGTACAATTATTGTTCTAAATGTGGGCATATACTAATAATAACATTTACATTACCAAGCTAAAATAGTCTATTTCCTTGTTAGAACTCGACATACATTAGATTTCCAAAAATCTTACAGAATTTTTCTTCACTATTTCTAACTTAAAACTGTACTTAATTACTTTTAATAATCTTTTACTTTTTAATAATTACTTTTAATAAATCGGAAACAATCTGTATAACATTATGATTTAAAAGAATGATAATATTCTACTTCAAAAGTTCAATAATAGTAAAAATCACATGATAGGCCTATGTCATAAAAATTACAAAACAGATCAAACCTAAATTATGAGTACGGAAAGATGCGACCGACTGAGTAGAAGTTAAAGAACTTTACAAGCAACATCCTAATTCCAAAGTCTGTGGACCAACATAATCGTTTTGTAAAAGCATGATCATTATTAGTATTGGACAAACTTGCCAGTTGGTGAACTGTTTCACTTTATTATAATCCGGAAAGAAAATAATATGAAGGAACAGGAACGTTGTCCATCAGTTTGTCAAAATTAGAGAGAGAAAACGAGAGAGAGAAAGAGAAAGAAAGAGAGAAAGAAAGAGAGAGAAAGAAAGAAAGATAGAGAGATAGAGAGAGAGAGAGAGAGAGAAAGAGAGAGAGAGAAAGAAAAAGAGAGAGAAAGAGAGAGAAAGAGAGAGAGAGAGAGAAAGAGAGAAAAAGAAAGAGAGAGAAAGTGATAGAGAGAAAGTTTATTCAATTGATCTGATGATCTCAGAGATCTTGGACAAATAAATGTAATCTTATAAAAAGATTGGTTTCTATACATTTCGTTCTTCGCCTCACACAGTATAGCGATGAACAGAGAGGATATCCTCTTGAAGTCAGGACTTGGTAATTAACGCCCCAGATAAATCCCGGAGTGAGAGAAGATAAAACCAGTGAAATGAGAGGGGGCGTATTGAGTGTGTCAGAGAGTTGTGAGAGGGTTTGTGGGTCCTGAACTACAAGAATGAGACGGAACTGTGACTTATTAACTTATAATTACCTATAATTTTGAAATAATTTATTTCCTTAATTTCCTTAACATCACATTCCTGCAATATGTTACACACAACCCAGGTCTGCACTATGTTACACACAACCCAGGTCTGCACTATGTTACACACAACCCAGGTCTGCACTATGTTACACACAACCCAGGTCTGCACTATGATACACACAACCCAGGTCTGCATTATGATACACACAACCCAGGTCTGCACTATGATACACACAACCCAGGTCTGCACTATGATACACACAACTCAGGTCTGCACTGTTACACACAACCCAGGTCCGCACTATGTTACACACAACCAAGGTCTGCACTATGATGTAAATACTGGAAAGGCCTCACAATGTAGCATGCAGACAAGGTTCTGAGATTGTCACACAATGTCTAGGTCTCATAAAAGTTCTAATTATAATTTCTAATTTATCATAGAGTGTATGAATTATTACGATTTTTAGCTATTAAAGAGCTATAATATTGAAACCATAGGACGTCTCCTTCATTTGTCCTCACTTGCTGGTATCGAGTCCAGGTCCGCACTAGGCATGCAAAACAAGTGTGTGTCTGTGTGTGAGAGAGAGAGAGAGAGAGAGAGAGAGAGAGAGAGAGAGAAATATGTTTATTAGATCGCACATAGCATCAGCACATATCACACAAAAATAGTCAAAAATTGCATAGAAATAAAAATAAAAAATAGCACCAATCAAACAAATTAAGTAGAGGCAAAGCAATAGGCCAACAAACAGAACGAGAATCGTTCTATCCAGTTGAACGCCTATTTATCCAGAGTTATTTCGGATGTCATGGAAAAGTTTATTTGAGCTGGAGGCAGTGAAATAGTTAGAGGTGTAAAAGCTTGAAGCAATGGAGTGCACCGATAAGAAGTTGCATAACTGTAGAAATACGCCCAAGTGCCTTTACAAGAAATTTAAGAACTGCTAATATACGTGCAAGTGCCTTTACAAGCAATTTAAGAACTGATATCCTTCTCTCATTCATATCCCTTGCGCATAATTAGGTAGTAGGATTAACAGGGTAGAAAGCAAAAAGCTTAGTTTAGCCCCCTATGAAACTAACTTATTTGCCAAAACCAATTTATTGCTAAATCTATTCAAGTCAGGTATTTGTTAGTTTATGCAATTAGAGGAGAAGAATAATACAACTAAAAAGAAACAGATGAAAACTGCATCAGACGCTCTATCTTCGAAAATCAGTGGTATTTTGACTTTGTGAAGAGATCAACTTCGAGATGAGCTTGAGGTACGTGTACATAGAATATTTAATCCAGGACTATTGTCTAGAGGTCGATTTTGATATCTATATACAGGTCTATATTTTATTTTTTATTTAGAGATCATGTTATTGGTCACAATAATTAAATTGGTTTTTTATCCTCATCCAACTGCTTCTTTGTCTTTTTAAATTCTTCATTGATTCGACACTGTCAGTCTCTTATTTTAATTTAAAATTGATTTAAACATGTAGTTCGATTATTAGCAAGGTGATTGGTATCCAGGTGGTCAATTAGATAGGGTGTTATGCTCCCTCATTGGTGGCCTGGTTGTGCATTTATTAGAGACTTAGAGTGCCTGTCTGCGTTTTACTTAAGTACCTTTATTTTATTCTAAATATGTTGACAGCTGTGCTGTGTGATTTGTGAACAAAAAAATGTCTCTGTTATTTGTTACCTAGGGCTAGCTATGTTATATAATGTCTAGTTATCACGCGAGTCTTCCTATCCACAGATCAATTTTGTTATATATTAATAATCTGAAGGTCACTTATGTTATCTATTAATTATCTAAAGGTCACATGTTATCTATTAGATATCTAAAGGTCACTTAAGTTATCTATTAATTATCTAAAGGTCACTGATGTTATTTATTAATTATTTAAAGGTCACTTCTCTCTCTCTCTCTCTCTCTCTCTCTCTCTCTCTCTCTCTTAGTGCACTGCCTACTGGCAGGTCCATGGTATATAGCGCCTCCACTCTTCTCTGTCTTCCGCTTTCCTTGTCATTTCCACATTTGAGAAAGGTCACTTATGTTATCTATTATCAGGAGGTCACTTGCGTTATCCCTGATTTCTTTAATCAGCAGATCTCTGATGATCTTAAATATCTCTTAAGTTCTCCACAATATTCCACGGCATTTCCCGGCACTCGAACAGAAGTAAAGCTCATTACTCTAGTTAGGCATGAAGAATGCTTCAAGGCGTCTAATTATAGAAACAGTCTCCTACTCAGTCTTCCTCTAGTATGGATTAGTTCACCTACGATTCATCCCACTCAACGGCTGTAGAGGAACCTGAAGGCTTGGCCACTAAGTTGGTGCAGATAATTCATTCTCCTCAGCACAATTTGTTTGCAGATTGGTCTGGGTGAATTGATCTGTAGTGATGTGTGCTGTTGGGAACGTCCCTGACATCATCCTTGGAGGAGGAAACGGACGTTAAACCTTTATTATTATTACTATTTTTATTTTTATTATTCGGGCATTGTGATGACGGAGGCCTGGTGACCTTTCCATCAGATTAATGAGTCATATCACATGTATATGAGTCATATCACATATTTTTGAGTCATATCACATATTTTTGAGTCATATCACATGTGCATGAGTCATATCACATGTGTGAGTCATATCACATGTGCATGAGTCATATCACATGTGTATGAGTCATATCACATGTGTATGAGTCATATCACATGTGTAAGATATATATATATATATATATATATATATATATATATATATATATATATTGTGTGTGTGTGTGTGTGTGTGTTTATTTCAGCATCAACACCAAATCACTGACAAATACAAATAGAAAGAAACATTTAAAAGAAATAAAAGAAATAAAAAATTCCAAGAAACACATGGTATCAAACAGTCTTAAGAAACTAGAACAACGGCCGTCAGGGAAGATGATGCACATCTTATCTAGCGGACCACCGTCTACAACTATATTAATGTCATGTTTAATGCAAAATCAACTGAAATAAACACTTTAGCTAAGCAACAATTCTAGCTGGACATTTACACAAATAAAAGCAAAATTTTGTAATTTACAAACCATCAGTCAATATATATTTATAACGTTTAGTGAATTCAGCTAAGGACCTCGAACTGCGGATATCAGGAGGTATTTGGTTCCAAGAATTGATAAACTTATAGACATAAGATCTAAAAAATTCGGAAGTTGTTCTAGAACACAAATAATTGGTCTCGGAGAGCCCTGTATTATACACAAACGAGGTCTGATTAGCAATAAAAATACATTTTGCGGATTCTGACATAGTCAAGAATCGGGAAATAAATGAATTATTAATCGGGGAAATTAATGAATTTAAAAACAAGTTTACCAGTATGTAGTTGGAATAACTGAAAAATTGGTAATACATTATAATTCATATAAAGTTGCTTAACATTATGAAACTTATGTTTATTCTGTAAAGTTCTTAGAATACGGTTACGTGCAACATGTAAGGGTTGAAGCAACTGTTTGGTTGTATTTGCATAAACTTCAATACCAAATTGGTAATACATTATAATTGAAGTATTGAAGTTTATGCCAATGCAACCAAACAGTTGCTTCAACCCTTACATGTTGCATGTAACCGTATTCTAAGAACTTTACAGAATAAACATAAATTTCATAATGTTAAGCAACTTTATATGAATTATAATGTATTACCAATTTTTTATTGTGTCCTTGATTGCACCAATGAAAGGTATAAATTTCTACGACAATTCATAGGAATAAAATCTCTACGATTGTATAACATACTATTAAAATGATTAATTGTATGGATTAATGATTTAATATGATCACCAAAAGTCAAATTTTCATCTAATGTTAAGCCTAAAAATTTGATAACATATGTTCTATTAATGCAGTTATTATCAAGGATATAGTTAAATTGTTATTATCAGGATATAGTTAAATTGTTATTATCAGGATATAGTTAAATTGTTATTATCAGGATATAGTTAAATTGTTATTATCAGGATATAGTTAAATTGTTATTATCGGGATATAGTTAAATTGTTATTATCAGGATATAGTTAAATTGTTATTATCGGGATATAGTTAAATTGTTATTATCAGGATATAGTTAAATTGTTATTATCGGGATATAGTTAAATTGTTATTATCAGGATATAGTTAAATTGTTATTATCAGGATATAGTTAAATTGTTATTATCAGGATATAGTTAAATTGTTATTATCAGGATATAGTTAAATTGTTATTATCAGGATATAGTTAAATTGTTATTATCGGGATATAGTTAAATTGTTATTATCGGGATATAGTTAAATTGTTATTATCGGGATATAGTTAAATTGTTATTATCGGGATATAGTTAAATTGTTATTATCGGGATATAGTTAAATTGTTATTATCGGGATATAGTTAAATTGTTATTATCGGGATATAGTTAAATTGTTATTATCAGGATATAGTTAAATTGTTATTATCAGGATATAGTTAAATTGTTATTATCGGGATATAGTTAAATTGTTATTATCAGGATATAGTTAAATTGTTATTATCGGGATATAGTTAAATTGTTATTATCGGGATATAGTTAAATTGTTATTATCGGGATATAGTTAAATTGTTATTATCGGGATATAGTTAAATTGTTATTATCGGGATATAGTTAAATTGTTATTATCGGGATATAGTTAAATTGTTATTATCGGGATATAGTTAAATTGTTATTATCGGGATATAGTTAAATTGTTATTATCGGGATATAGTTAAATTGTTATTATCGGGATATAGTTAAATTGTTATTATCGGGATATAGTTAAATTGTTATTATCGGGATATAGTTAAATTGTTATTATCGGGATATAGTTAAATTGTTATTATCATGATATAGTTAAATTGTTAGTTCGAATAAGAGCTTCATCGTCTTTAGTGGGGTAGAATAATACATATGAAGACTTAGAGCAATTTACAGTTAGCTTTTTACTCATAAACCATTTACTTATTTCAGAGCAAGCTAGATTCGCAGAGATAAACAATTCATCAATAGACTTATGTTTAACAAATTAGAATCATCAGCATACAGTTTTATGGACCCAAATGAACAGGCATTATGAATATCATTCATATAGATTATAAAAAGTAAAGGTCCTAAAATGGAACCTTGAGGAACACCGATACCAAGAGATAACACACTAGAAATGCTGTCACCAATTAAGGTGTATTGTTTTCTTCGACATAAATAAGAGTTAAACCAATCATAAGCAGTACCACGTATTAAATAAAAATGATGTGTATGAGTCATATCACATGTGTATGAGTCATATCACATGTGTAGGAGTCATATCACATGTGTAGGAGTCATATCACATGTGTATGGGACCTAACAAATGTGTTTTGCTTTGTTTCAAGGTATCAGGTATGAACGGTTAAAGAGGTTACGGATTAGGAATAAGATGAACAGATAGGTAGCCCACCTAGACCACCCTCAATAAATAATTAACCGCTAGATCTATGATAATTGTAATGGGATTTTAGACGGCTCCGATCAAATGAATAACCATGAATTTATGATGAATGATTGTGATGAATAGTTGTGATGAACGATTGTGATGAAGGGTTCTGATGAACTATGTGATACTTGCTAGTAAATGTATATGATACATGCTTATGATGCATGCTCTTGATGTATGTCTTATGACTCATGCTTATGCTGCATGGCTTTTGATACATGGCTTTTGATGTGTGGTTCTTATACATGGCTTATGAAGTTATGATGCATGCTAACGATGCGTGGCTTATTTTTAATCGGAAACAACAGAAATCTCCAGAAATCCGACTTTTACTGTTACTTACTCGGAGGCATAATTTCTCGCTGAACTAAGCTCGTCTAACATTTCCCTAGCACGTCTCAAGCTGCACTGGAAAAGCGTCATGGAGTAATTGCTTTTATCTGTATGAGTCCGCTAATTCACATCCGCCCTCTTCCAATCCTCTTCTCTTTCTCTTCCTTTCTATAATTCTTCTTTCTCTTTCAATAATTCGTGTTACTCTTTATTGTTCTTCTTTCATTTTCGTTAGAGATTAGGTTAAAAATAATAATAATAATAATAAATCTAATAATAATTATAATAATATTTCTTAACCTTGTAGCATTCATAGCTAATCTATCACACATTTCATAGCTAACTTATATCACACATTTCATAGCTAATCTTTCATAGCTAACTTATATCACACATTTCATAGCTAATCTATCACACATTTCATAGCTAACTTATATCACACATTTCATAGCTAACTTATATCACACATTTCATAGCTAACTTATATCACACATTTCATAGCTAATTATATCACACTTTCATAGCTACATCACACATTTCATAGCTACTATATCACACATTTCATAGCTAACTCTATCACACACATTTCATAGCTACTTATATCACACATTTCATAGCTAACTTATATCACACATTTCAGCTAGCTTTCATAGCTAACTTATATCACACATTTCATAGCTAACTTATATCACACATTTCATAGCTAACTTATATCACACATTCATAGCTCTTATATCACACATTTCATAGCTAATATCACACATTTCATAGCTAACTTATCACATTTCATAGCTTCATAGCTAACTTATACACAATTTCATAGCTAACTTATATCACATTTCATAGCTAACTTATATCACACATTTCATAGCTAACTTATATCACACATTTCATAGCTAACTTATATCACACATTTCATAGCTAACTTATATCACACATTTCATAGCTAACTTATATCACACATTTCATAGCTAACTTATATCACACATTTCATAGCTAACTTATATCACACATTTCATAGCTAACTTATATCACACATTTCATAGCTAACTTATATCACACATTTCATAGCTAACTTATATCACACATTTCATAGCTAACTTATATCACACATTTCATAGCTAACTTATATCACACATTTCATAGCTAACTTATATCACACATTTCATAGCTAACTTATATCACACATTTCATAGCTAACTTATATCACACATTTCATAGCTAACTTATATCACACATTTCATAGCTAACTTATATCACACATTTCATAGCTAACTTATATCACACATTTCATAGCTAACTTATATCACACATTTCATAGCTAACTTATATCACACATTTCATAGCTAACTTATATCACACATTTCATAGCTAACTTATATCACACATTTCATAGCTAACTTATATCACACATTTCATAGCTAACTTATATCACACATTTCATAGCTAACTTATATCACACATTTCATAGCTAACTTATATCACACATTTCATAGCTAACTTATATCACACATAGCTAATCTATCACACATGCTAACTTATATCACACATTTCATAGCTAACTTATATCACACATTTCATAGCTAACTTATATCACACATTTCATAGCTAATATATCACACATTTCATAGCTAAGTTATATCACACATTTCATAGCTAATCTATCACACATTTCATAGCTAACTTATATCACACATTTCATAGCTAACTTATATCACACATTTCATAGCTAACTTATATCACACATTTCATAGCTAACTTATATCACACATTTCATAGCTAACTTATATCACACATTTCATAGCTAACTTATATCACACATTTCATAGCTAACTTATATCACACATTTCATAGCTAACTTATATCACACATTTCATAGCTAACTTATATCACACATTTCATAGCTAACTTATATCACACATTTCATAGCTAACTTATATCACACATTTCATAGCTAACTTATATCACACATTTCATAGCTAACTTATATCACACATTTCATAGCTAACTTATATCACACATTTCATAGCTAACTTATATCACACATTTCATAGCTAACTTATATCACACATTTCATAGCTAACTTATATCACACATTTCATAGCTAACTTATATCACACATTTCATAGCTAACTTATATCACACATTTCATAGCTAACTTATATCACACATTTCATAGCTAACTTATATCACACATTTCATAGCTAACTTATATCACACATTTCATAGCTAACTTATATCACACATTTCATAGCTAACTTATATCACACATTTCATAGCTAACTTATATCACACATTTCATAGCTAACTTATATCACACATTTCATAGCTAACTTATATCACACATTTCATAGCTAACTTATATCACACATTTCATAGCTAACTTATATCACACATTTCATAGCTAACTTATATCACACATTTCATAGCTAACTTATATCACACATTTCATAGCTAACTTATATCACACATTTCATAGCTAACTTATATCACACATTTCATAGCTAACTTATATCACACATTTCATAGCTAACTTATATCACACATTTCATAGCTAACTTATATCACACATTTCATAGCTAACTTATATCACACATTTCATAGCTAACTTATATCACACATTTCATAGCTAACTTATATCACACATTTCATAGCTAACTTATATCACACATTTCATAGCTAACTTATATCACACATTTCATAGCTAACTTATATCACACATTTCATAGCTAACTTATATCACACATTTCATAGCTAACTTATATCACACATTTCATAGCTAACTTATATCACACATTTCATAGCTAACTTATATCACACATTTCATAGCTAACTTATATCACAACAACTCAAAGCTAACCTATCTCATAACTATCGTGAAACACTTAGCATATTGCTTACATTTATGTTGACAATTTAACCGGTTGCTGACTTCAGTATTTAATTGGGTGGGCTTTTGCTAAGCCTGTATAAACATTTAACTGTCATACACATTGCAGTGACACTCTATTTGACATATCCAAGCAGGAATTCCTATAGTATGTTGTAAATCAAACATCTTGTCAACATATTACGCGTGTAACCTGTGAGGAATCAAATCGAACGATTACGTAACAATTATTTGAATGATTAATAGTCTAGGAATACTGTCAACTTCATTCGAATGAACTTGAGCGATCACATCGTCCTTAAAATTATAGAAAAGATTCTCTGGCCGTCACTCAATTGTTTTATAAACTAAAGGATTGCACAGTTCTTCACTTAACTGTGATTATTGCTAATTACTCTCGAGTCATGAAATGAGTAATCGAATTTAAGTCATAGATCCGGACAGGGGCGTCAATCCCCCAGAGCAATGACTCATGCACGCATTCTTCACCTCCAGCCTAATTCACAATGCGCAATTTTTCCACCTATAAGCTAAAGCCAATTTTAAAATCGAAGTGATTTCATCCAGTAAGGTTTCCAAGGAAAGAGTTTTCAGTGTGAAGTTGAACTGAAGTAATGAGAGTCACAGCTTTATGCCGGCTTGATCCGTAAACGTCGTAACAAACTGATGTGGTAGATCTCAGATTTCTTTTTCTTTTTTCTTTCTTTCTCTCTTTCTCTCTCTCGCTCTCTCTCTCTCTCTCCTCTCTCTCTCTCTCTCTCTCTCTCTCTCTCTCTCTCTCTCTCTCTCTCTATATATATATATATATATATATATATATATATATCCTTCTGTCTTGCTTTTTTCAGTGTTCTGTAAAAATTACAGGTTGAATGTACACATTCATACTAAATTTGCTTTCACACTCAATAAATATCTCTCTCTATTTATGCATTATTAAATTTTTTATTTCTGCCTTTTCTCTGTATTTATTTACTTCTAGCTCTCTCGATCAACAACGAAAGACCTAAAATAAAATGCTTTAAATATTAAAAATCTCAAGCACTGATTAACGTTGGTTTTACACATTAGCAACAAGAGGATCTATTAAAAGACGACTATTCTGAACGATCCTTGCATCTCTCGACTATTGATCTCGATCAATAGTCGAGAGATGCAAGGATCGTTTAACTAATTTAAGGCGATTGACTTGACATCATTTTAGTAAAACGACACGTAAATAAACGTTTACAGTTTATTGAGTAATTTAATGGCGCTATGGATTTATGTTTGCACACAAATGGCCAGGGGCCTGTTGTAAAACCGGACTCAAAATTCCAAATAAAATAACCTTGTCAGGTCCGCTTCCAATTAAAACTTAAATCCTGGAAACTTGTAGAGCTTTGTGCTCAATGTTGTCATGGACGACAGTAGCACTCTAAATCTGTTGTTGTTCAAGTTTAATATTGGACTTCATGCGCTAATTTATATATGGGCAGTTAGCATTTCTCTGTGACCTCTTATAACTCAATTTGACATTGATTGTGTTGGTCTATTGAAGCACACCGCAGGGCATGAATGAAGCAGGGGTTAGTTAGATAGCGTAGGTCCCCGGGGAGTGCGACAGAGTTGAACTCGAGATCTGTGGGGTGCTGTGGCAACTACGCTGCTACGTAGGCTATATTTCTTTCTTCATCCCGCCCTCTGAAAGGATGTCAAGCATGGGGCTAGTTAGATGACGAAATAGAAGTTGCACGCTGTATAATAGAGTGCAAAAGAATAATGTCCCTGCTAGACAAGAATTCAAACCAGATTAAACATTTCTCTGATACTAAAATCACATGATAATAGAAGACTATAAATTAGGAATTTAAAATATCAATCAATCAATAAGACTTTAACGTCCGGTTCTTCGCCATAAGGAAATGTCAGGGACGTCTCTTGCAGACTCTACACAAACAGGCGCCAAAGTACTACACGATGATGACTGAGTACACAGAGACCACAAGAGAAAAATATATCACTTGTTGTTATGTAGTGTAGTGCATGCGTATGAATTGTCATACTAAACACTATTCACTGCATTCTTTTTAAAAATTCTCTATATTTTGTTGATTTAAAAATTTATTTTGGTGGATTGTTAAATTATGGGCGGGGGTTAATTTGATAGCGGCAGCTGAACTATGGACTAGGATTACCCGTCCCCCTACCCCCACTGGGATCACCCACCCCCCCCCCTCCCCGCCTCTAAACCGTTGTTATACTCAAATCAATTAGTATTCATGTTCTCTAGTTACACAGCTTGTTTATCTATTACCATATGATATGATTTAGCAGGCAATTCAGCTTTATAATGTTTCTAGGCAAAAATTTATCCTATCATTGCATCTATAAGATACTTTCGTATGAGACACTCTTAACAATAACATCGTACTCAGAGGCTCTTGGAAAAGAAAAGTTAAAATAATTAAACCTTTGTGTCACTAACTATCTAATACGTTGATATCATCTTGACAAACCAATATTTTAAGGAATAAATTGCGTCACTGCAGCTAGTACTAATTTATTAATTAGTAATTAATCAATAATTAGTAGAAAATTTATTTATCTCAGGCTGAAAGCAATTTTGCTGTAATTAACTTGCATTTATTTGTTTAAAATTTAATATATGGTTTTATTTTAATGAATAAAATTTAAATGCCATATGGTAGTTGTCAACAAAACAATCACACTGATCATACAGAAGTAATTGGGTTAACCTATGATTCATCAAACGGATGTGAAGCTAAGTTTAGCGCCTTCTTTTAAACGACATTGTTAGAAGTAGTGATAGTGATATTCGATCTCCAGCCCTCCAGCGTTTTAGGAAATCATGCAAACAATTCAGCCATCCAACCGGTGTCGTTATTTACTCACAGATCTTTTATGTGAACAAAGTAAATATTTGCTGAAAGTTTTTTAATTTACTCTGGAATATGTGGGGCTTTTGGTTAACCATTACACTGATTCATTCCGAAATCAATTTAGTTACAAACCCATCTAGAAATACCAATATCAAAGATTTCAATATACGTATCGTGAATCCTTCAATGCTGCAAATGTTAGTAGTTAGACTTGACTGCTCTTTTACAAATAAACCACTATATCACATATCGGCAATTTATCAGTAGGACGAGTACAATATAAACTTATAAAGTCACATTAGGATTTAGCATAATTACTGCTCGTATTGTGACGTTTATATCAGGCGCTTACTTGACACATCTTCCTATTCAGTCTGCGTAGGTTCCTGAATGCACTTCTCCGGTAATTCTTCCAACAAAACGACTCACTATTGAAAAGATTTCATCAGATTTAATCGTGATTTGAATTCTAAACTACCCAGTCAACCGTGGAAGACGAAAATAAAACTTAGATCACCAGTGTTAAGCTATAGTCCTCTAGAATTCATCTACTTAGCCATAAGGCGTGTCTGTTTAACCCGGCTTTCGTGATTCAATGAGTATTTATGCTTTGATGTGCTTATGAACGAATGATTGTGATTAGAGATCTGGAAGGGCAGTCAGAAAACAAAACTTCGGATATTTAAGAGACAATATAATCATTCTATGGTTGTAGTTCGGCTAATTGGAAGGAGATAGTCAGGTGATAGATAAACACGATAATAGTGCCGATATAATCACGTGATAGATAAAGATAACCATTTAATAATCACTCGATAGGTAATCATTAGATAGTCACGTGATAGGTAACAATTAGATAGTCACGTGATAGATAACCATTAGATAATCACTTGATAGGTAACCATTAGATAGTCGAGTCATAAGTAACCATTAATGACGACTACATTACATGTATAGCTTCAGTTAAGTATGAGTGTAGTATGACGTAAAGTTATTCACATTAGTAAAAAAACTGACGATCTGACACTCGCAATAATGAAATTTATCAACATGTATGTGCTGCATCAGTAAGATTGGAAATAGCGCCCTTGTCTGGAAGCTTTTGTGGCTGTAGTATTTTTGGTAAGCTTTGGGCAAACAGGTTAGTGTTCTCACGAAATACGCCCCTGCCAAACAGTAAATGTTAGTCGAAGCTGAGGAAGGCATAGGGCTCACCTCGTCATAAACAGAATCCTCCAAGGTAATGATATATCAATGGAATGTTAGATGATTTAAAGCTCCTTTCGTATGTGGATAATAATAATAATAATAAAGGTTTAAGGTCCGTTTCCTCATCCAGGGATGATGTCAGGGACGTCATAGCTAGTTGACATTGCTCAGCAGTAAAGCACTGTGCGCACATAGGCTTTGTTTAGATTAGAAGATATCAGAGCATCGATTTTGTACTACACCGAGCAACTAACTTTAATCTATCTGGTCGTTTTGCTAAGCTGTGCCACTTCAGATCCCGAGACACAGGGTTCAAACTCAGTGTTCTCTTCCTCGCCGACATGCTTTCAAACCAGAAAATTGTCATCAAACTTGAATTACCTTTGGCTTTTTGTCTATTTAAATTTTACAATTTCGATTTTAATCTTAAAATAAATCATTTTATCATAAATAATTATAAGTAATTAGCAGCTGCAACAGACGCTTAAACTCTTCTCCAATAGGTTTACGAGGTGTTCGAATATCTTCCTGTACCAATTACAGCACTACATTTACTCCGTGTCAAATATCTCGGTTCAATCTCCACACAAACAGGCTTGCCTTGAGGCAGCAGACTGCGTGGCATATCGTCGATAGGTGGTAGGGGTGAATGGAGCACAATGGTCTTTGTACTGAGCGAGTGGTAAAATAATACTAGAAGACTATGATGAGCTGACCCCACCGTCCCCCGCCCTCTCCTAGTATTGAATCCAAGAACCCTCTTATACAGCTACCCCTTCCTTACTCAATTTAAAGTTTCTTTCTTGATTCTTTAGGGCCGCTTCAGTGCCTGCTGGTTCGATAATTATGTTATTTGTCTTGACTCTTATCTATTTAGCGGTAGATAATCGTGTGCTTATAATTAAAAGAGGTCATAGAAAGTAGAGTAGAAGGAAAAAGAGGCAGGGGCAGGCCGAGATTAGGTATGTTAGATGATATAAAGACCCACTCATATGTGGAAATGAAGAGGAAGTCGGAAGACAGAGAAGAGTGGAGGCGTTATGTACCATGGACCTGCCAGTAGGCAGTGCACTGAGAGAGAGAAAAGAGAATCGTGTGCTTTGATGTTAATTTTGTTAACCTCTAAAATCTCAAGTTTTGTTTGTTTCTTTAAATACTTAAAGTATGTTAAAAACCTGATTTTTAAAAGTAATTTAAGAAGCTTGTCATTATACACGTAGCTTGATAAAAATGTAGTGACTATACAATAATATCGCACGGGCTATACAATGTTTGGCTATACCGTGGCCATACAGTGGTTATATGCAATTTTCTAATATTCATTGTACATGTATTTCTTTAATTGTAATGCATGCATGTTGGGCTATTAAATAAAAGTATATAAATAAAATACTACAATAAGTCATTCTCGGCAATCTAAATAGGAGACAGTAAGGAGAAATTATCACATTTACCTTTCTCTTCAAGCTATGGACAAGATATGGACATTGGACAAGGGACGAGGGTTTCTATAGTTTCCGTGTATTCAACTGTATAGTGCTTGTTTCATTCTATGTAGGCCTACTTGATAGTATGTACAGAGATGCATTTGCATGATATATACACAAAGATTAAGGAGTACCGGACAATGGATACGAAGAATAAAGATCCTGATTCGTGATCAACCCATTTGTAAAGAATAAATCTGAGAGAACATTTTTGCATGAGACACTAACAACCCATTTGATATATACTCAGAATATAGTACTGGCCGTATAATTCCATTTAACTAGATTTCTTACTAGTGAAATAAACTTAAATATTGTCATATACACCAATGTAACCCATATGATTTTTTCCAGGAATACAGTTGCCAAATTTATTGGTTAATTTACAAGCTGTGCAGCTGTTAATTTGTCTTTGTAATGCGTGTATTTTAAGTATACTGTAATTGACTTATTGAGTATGTAATGGCTGTAAAGTACACAGATGCTGCGGAATAATGTACTCGGTTCAACGTTAAGTATATTGAGTACTTAAAAAATAAAATAAAGTTTAACGTCGGTTTCTTGCTCGACAGCATGTCAGTGAGGGGAGTGTGTTGGACTTGAACCCTACACCTACTGATTCGCTGTCGAACAACGTACCAACAAGCTACCGCTTAAAAGCTCTTCCATTTAACAGAAACATTTTTAAGCTCATGATTAAATAGATATAATAGTGTTTTTGCAGTATCTCACTAGGCTCACTAGTCACTTACTATGTCGATTCAGCCCATGGAGTGATGGACCATGTTGAGTCTAAGAAGTGGCCACAAGATTTAGTGCTGCATGTACCGCTTTTATTGTATTTCAACTGATTTCATCTTTATTGTTAGTAATTTCCCCCTTCTACGAATTCGTTACAATTTAAGGAATACCATTTGGGGGGGAAACATTATTTTTGGACGTAAAATACTGTTAACTCTCATTTTATCATATATTATTAATAAATCATGTGTTAAAAAAAGAAGGAACAAGGAACAAACAATTAATGAGAGAGAGAGAGAGAGACAGTGAGAGAGAGAGGCAGAGAGAGATAGAGAGAGAGACAGAGAGAGAGAGAGAGAGAGACAGAGAGAGATAGAGAGGCAGAGAGAGAGAGAAACAGAAAGAGAGAGAGGCAGAGAGGCAGAGAGAGAGAGAGAAATGGGGAGAAAGTGACTAAGAGAGTGCAAGAGAGACAGAAAAATAGAGCGAGTACGGAGAGAGAGAGCGAGGCGGAGAAAGAGACAGAGAGAGAGAGAGACACAGAGAGAAACTGAAAGAGAGAAAGAGAGACTGCGCATTGATATCTAGTAATTCGTCATGCGATGTTGTCTCTCTTGAATAGGAAGGGTGGTAGCTAATAGCCAGTGTCAGATTTTAATTAAAGTTATAAAACATCTCTATGACCTAGGCGCTTCAAGCCACTACAATGTGCAAGCCTTCAGCGGTCAAATTGGGCTAATTCGAGCTACTCGAGTCTGAAATCACGACCTGGTTCAGATTATTGGTTTACTGCCACTGAAGTCCAAGCTCTAATTTAGTAACAAAATTAAATTCAAAGCCATTAATTGTCTGTTCCTTCTTTTTTTTAACACATGATTTATTAATAATATATGATAAAATGAAAGTTAACAGTATTTTACGTCCAAAAATAATGTTTCCCCCCCCCAAATGGTATTCCTTAAAATGTAACGAATTCGTAGATGGGGGAAATTACTAACAATAAAGATGAAATCAGTTGAAATACAATAAAAGCGGTACATGCAGCACTAAATCTTGTGGCCACTGCTTAGACTCAACATGGTCCATCACTCCATTGTATGAAGATACATGTAAGCGAATATTGAGCCTAGTGAGATAGATATTGCAGTTCCAAACATAAAATTTTTCTGCCTATTTCACACTCATTACTAAACATTCCGTTGACCTATTGCAAAAGGTTTCTCTTTTTAAAATCTTAACTACAATTACATTGCTAGCATTTCTCCCACTTCTAAAGAAGATAACATCCCGTTTCTCAGCTTTAGCCTAAACGGCTCTTATACGTCATTCTCAGCAAATCTTTAGGCCATTCTGATCGGATATAACGAGTTTTTCTATAATCAAAATAATAGTTAGACTAATGTTGACTTTATTACTTTGTTTTTATAATAAAATTTTCTATTTCTGCTTTGTTTTGATCTAATGATCTATTCTACATTTTTTTAGTTAATGGCAACAAAATTTAGTAGTGAATGTTAATGCCACGCAATACAAGATCTAAGAGAGTTAACGTCCATTTCTTCCTGTTTTCACTCGAGGGCGTTGGATTACTCTGTTATTTGAGTATCGTCCATTTTAAATTAGGATCCCCACATGAACAATTCCATAATCTACTAAGTCTAAGCAGTTTAAAATATTAGACATACTTCAGAGCGAAATTGAAGACAACATATTGAAGGCAAGAGAGCTTAAAGTCAGTGTAAAAGGAATATCCAGTGTCACTCCAATGACCTTCAAATCTGTATCGGTTCTTCAAATTTCGAAAATTGTAATTCTCTTTAACCCGATTCGAACATGTAGAATTAATATATTAAAGAACACTTAAATTAGTTTATTATTTTGTTTGGAAGAGCATTCGAATGATTTACATAGTGCCCATGCCTACACATTTAAAAAGAATTCTAATAACATTTTCCAATTCTTAAGCTCTAATTAAAATAGGTAGAGGCAGGCCGAGATTAGGTATTTTAGATGATTTAAAGACACACTCGTATGTCGAAATGAAGAGGAAAGCGGAAGACTGAGAAGAGTGGAGGGGTTATGTACCATGGACCTGCCAGTAGGCAGTGCACTAAGAGAGAAGATCTAATTCGAACAATGATTTTACATTGCAAGTTTTAATTTGAACGAATAACATCGACAATCGAACAGAATGTAGACAGATTACATTTTCAGAAATTACTTCTTGCCATTATAAATTGAAACCGTCCATAACCCGACTGTTCGCTTCTCGCTGATGAGAAAGACTTAAGCCGATGATGACAGCTTTTGATTTATTGCCGCAGGTCAAGATTGTGTCCCGAGGGGGGCGGGGGGTCGGGGGAGGGGAAAGGGGGAATCAAAGACTTGTCTCATCCGGGGTCATAACTTCTTAATGCGACGATGGATTGACCGGAAACAGTTATTCTCTAAGTCATATCTTACTCTTATGTATATGTAAAGCTGGTAATGCTAGTGTTAATGTCAGTTTTCTCACCCGAAAGCGATGTCAGAGACGGGTGAGCCCAGGATTTAAACCCCGCACATACTGATGCGCGGTCGAGTATCTTACCGACATCGCCAATGGCTCAATTCAGTGGCGATGTATGTATAATAATAATTATTAGTATCCTAATATAATTATTATTGTCCTAATACATAATTATCCTGTTATATCATAATAATTACTAAATATAACTGCAATAAAGGAACTATTAAGAGTAAAGTTAATATTAACGAATGGAAGATTTTTTGTAACCTAAAATTTAACCAACGCTCTTTAGATCATGATTGCTCTTTATTTCTCGAAAGTAAACAAGTAAGCTACAGGAGTATGTCATTCTCTCTCTCTCTCTCTCTCTCTCTCTCTTTCTCTCTCTCTCTCTTTTTTATTGCACTGCCCACTTGCAGGTCCATGACATATAACTTCTTCACATATTTTTATCCTCTGCCTTTCTCTTCATATCAACGTATGAAATAGATATCAAATCATCCTAAGTTTCGGTCTTCTTCCAACCTTTTTTCCTTTCATTCTCTCTCAATTACATCTTTCAGTATGTAATTAAGCAATTGCTAACACATTAGTTTATCAGTTACTTATTCATGTAATGACTTTTACAGCCAAAAATTATATCCTGTCGTATCTTTTCAAGCTAAATCGTAATTAATTATTTCATTTACAATACAAATCGGTAAAAATACGTATATCGCAAAATGGTTGCAAAGCTTTCATCTTCTACGTGTATATCATTAAACACGCAACAGATAATGACAGGTGAATGCGAAGCAGACTGCACGCAAGTGTAACAGATCACGAAGCACGGGTATAATTATTTTATAAATTAGTGTCACAAGTATTAATTATAATTACCTCGTTGTGTTCTGGACTCTGCCAGTATTGAAAAACTATTGATGTACAATATGAACTTATGATTAAACAGATAAGATCTTTTTCTTTTCTTTTTCAAAATTGGAAGATATAAGATATAAAATTATATACAGTCTGCCAGTCTGGCTGGAGCCAGTGGCGAAGTCGGTAAGAAACTCGAACGCGGATCAGTAGGTGCGGGGTTCAAATCCTAGGCTCTCCCGTCACTGACATCGCTTTCGAGTGAGGAAACTGACGTTAACCTTAGCTTTACCAGTCTGCTAGTATCTCCTTTATTTAACTGCCCTAAATCAATAACAGAGTTGAATATGGCACGGAGGCTGCGCACTTGTTAAATGACCTGCAGTAGTCTGGTATGATATGTTTGCCGTTCCCGGAGGTTGGTGATGTAGATGTAGATGTCAGGTAAGGGATCAGCTGTCATTGAGACCAAAGAGTTCCCTGACAAATTGAGACTGAGAGATTGCGAAGAACACGACAAATAACAAGAACAAGACCCTTGCCGTCAGAGTTACTTGGTTATCCTTATTTTATTATATTGTTTTACAATTAATTTATAAATATAGTTAAATGGTTACAATTGCAATTACGCTCTCAAAACTTTGTATTAATTAACTTCATAAAGTTTTAGAGCTTCACGGATTATCACAGCCTGAGATGAGCTTCCATTTAGATTTATATATTACGTTGGCTCTCGTTAAGATTAAATTTGCGGTAGTTTAATCATATACTTTATAAGTCGATAGAAAATCAATCAACTAATATCAGGGGCGTTAGCATTGACAGATAAAAGAAGCTCTATCTGCTTGTAGTGTACTGCCTAACGGCAGGTCCATGGCATATAACTCTTCCAACCAATTCTACCCTTAGCCTTCCTTTTCATTTCCATATGAATTTGTTATCAAATCATTCAAAATCAATGTCTTGGTCTTCCTCTAACTTTTTTCCCTTGCATTCTTCCTTCTGTGACATCAATTGAGCAAACCATCAGAACAAACTTAAGATCAGACTTTGCAAATCTATATCAACCAACTAGATATTAAAATTGTTGTTTTTTCGTCCAAACAATTAAACCAAGTGCTCCATCTATTTTGGAATAAACGGTAAAACTTTTACAACGCTAGATGTTTTGTTTTGCACGAAAAAGACTAAATCATTGACAGGTGAGGTAAGTAATTTAAACAGAGCAGGGACTAGCACTGGAGGGAAGTTAAATCAATGTGCCACTGGCTCAGCCTGTGCTAATGGCGTACTTGAGGTTTATGACACATGTCATGTTTCACAATAGTGAGTCATTACGTAAAGTGTATAACAGAGTAAAGCGGTGTCTAGAGTTGTTAGCACGGTGTTAATTTTATCAGACGATAGCTAGAGAGACACACAAGCGATTGATTGAAGTCCCTACCTCAAACATCCACTCGAATCTCTTTCTTATTCTTTCCTTCTATCCCTAACTCTCTCCCTCTTTCTCAATGGCATCATGTGTGCATTTAATCTGACGCCGTTGAACGTGGAAAATTTGCATGAGAGGCATAATTGGACTTAAATAGTTACATAAAACTTCATGGAAAGTCTAAATGAACGGCTATTACTCTAGAAGACACGTATCCTTAGACTCAAATTTACCCTAAGTGTCTATATTTTGTTTTCAGTACAATAACACTAAGCTTTTTAAATCGTCTGTTATTTGGTAAAGAATGTCACAATTTTATTCATGAATTCACTCTTCGTTTGTTTCAAGCAATGCCTAAATTTATTTAATCGCTCGAATAGCGTCTGTAGTGCCTTGGGTTTGAACTAGACACCGACTGATCCAAAGTTCCACGCCTAACCACTCTTCTAATATATAATCCAATCTAGTTTATTCGATATTCTATTTCAAATCCTAAAGAATTAAAATTATAGATATATATCACTGACAAAGCTTATCGGAAACAAGGACATCATACGAGCATAAAAAGCAAAGGATTGTCTTTAATGTATGCGCTGGTGCCAATGCCTTCATTTTAACAGCATCATAAGACCTTGGACTATATATCTCGAGCGGTTAAGATGTACCGCAGACCATCTAATTATTTACAAACCAGTGACTCTAATAGACTATCTGTAAAAAGTTAGAATTACTCTTATGTTAGCGATTATGTGTAATAAGTAAGAATAAAAACTATTTGTAATAAGTAAGAATTACTCTCATGTAAGCGGTTAAGTGTTCGACATACATAGTGACTGTACTAGATCATCGCACTTGATTGTTCGTTATGTATTATATGACTGCACTTGAAGAGATAACCGATATAGATATAGATGACCTAAATAAATAATCACAACCGTTAAGATATATAGAAAGTGAAGGGATTTAGTTTGTGATAAGTACCATGGTAATATTTTAATTAATGCTTTAAGTTATATGTAGTGTTATAAGGCAGAGATCTAACACAGTTTTCTAACACAGTTACTAGTTAATATAGATAACAAGTTGTATAATATAATGATAGGTCATAGTGGTTTATAATTAAAGGCATAATAATTGATGTGTTATTAATTGTATAATTAATGGCTTTTAAATTAATGGTAAGATAATTTGAAGTGTATTAGTTGTGTGCAATAATGACTATGTTTGTATTCATAATAAGATCAAAGGAATATAAGTTAATTGTCTAAAATAACGTAAATATCGGTAACTACTGCAATAATGCTGTTGACAGTTACCAGACTAACACATTTAAAAGACTAATAAATTGATAGTACAATTTGCATCAATTTAAACAAACTAAAATAATACTTCAAGTGAAAATCAATTTACATTTTTCAGTAATGAGAAGTGGAAATTTGGTTTGCAATAAAATCGGCGTGGTTGTGGTGTTATTTTTACAGAAATTTCTTTAGCAAAAGATAACCATTTAGAAATACCCGCTTATCACGACAGAGCTTTCGATGAAGAATACAAACTTCAAGATTACTATATATTATAGAGAATATAAACGAGGAAGATTTGTGTGAAGATACTTCCTAGCTGTAGACCACAGTAGAGATATCGGCAACTTCACTCAACTTGTATTATCTGACCAAAAAACCCACATTTTTAAAAATAGTTGTTAGTTGCTATGCGCTCTGTGACCGAGACACTAGTTAGTTCCCGTGTTGTGTCCGGAGCACTAAAGAATAGACCAATCGATAACTTCACGTGTCATAAGAGTCGGTAAAATATAAACTTAGACAGCAACGGGAAACTATCTCGAAAGCGATATTTTCCTAAGCTATAGGCTAAATAAGTTATGGATGTAAGACATAGCCTTTTGTGAAGTGATTAACTAATTGATCTATGGAGTGCTCTCTTTATTGAGCGTACCAGCAGACTCGAGAGTAGGAATATGTACCATGGACCTGCCACTTGGAAGAACACTTGAGAAAGAGAGTTGCTATGCATTACACAGTAGATTCGGCGTCAGACACATATGGTACAAAAATATTACAATTCATGATATATAAAATATTGAACGGGTATATTGACAGTGATGTGTTATATGCACTGTGTTTTTAAAACTGATAAAACTGATACCCCAAATTGTTTTAACAATAAAGTCCCAAGAAGTTGATCAATATTCTTGAAACTTACAGTACTTGACCAGCAGCCAATTCTACAAAACATAGATCAATTTCGTTTGAATATCTATAATAACATGCGAGTTATAGTCTTGTGAATAGTAGTGGGGTCAGATAAGAAATTTCCAGTACAGGATTTTGGGCATGTTACATGCAGCGTAAAATTATCTCTATAAAAATAATAGCAAATAAGTCACAAAATTGCAGCTAATGCTATTTTGAAGGGCAATCACTTCTTTGCAAAATGACGTAAAATCTGTGCTGATATGTTCTTAATTGACAAAGTTATTGAACTTTTAATGCATGCATTGTATGACTGGGTACAACTGCCGTCACCGCAGCCACTGCAGCGGTGTCCTCTTCTTCGTTTATTCTCTTCATGCAATGCATGCATAAAAAGTTCAATAGCTTTGTCAATTAAGAACATATCAGCACGTATTTTACGTCGTTTTGAAAAGAAATGTTTGCTCTTCAAAATAGCATTAGCAGAAATTTCATATTACGTGTTAACTAGTATTTTTATAGAGATAATCTACGCTAAATGTAACACGTCCTTAATCCTGTATTGGAAATTTCTTATCTGACCACACTCATATTCACGAAACTATAATTTTCGCGTTATTAAAGATATTCAAACGAAATTTCTCTGTGTTTTTTGGAATTGGCTGTTGGTCAAGTTTTGTAAATTTCAAGAACATCGGTCAACTTCTTACGACTTTATTGTTAAAACAAATTGGGGTATCAGTTATAATAAACACAGTGTAGATCAGTTGATAGGCCCCTACTATTTAAATGTCTATATGTTCCAACTTTTCGACGTTCCAAACTCTCTTCCTCTCCCTATTTCTCATTTATTAATGTTCTATCAGTGGTCATTTCCAAGGCATATATGACATTTAGTAGGATGACATGTTACCTGATGACATTTAACATTTTGTATGATGACACGTTATATGATAACATTTCGTATGACGACATTTGGTACGACGACATTTATAATGATAACTTTTATGATAACCTTAAATGTGATGACATTTAATACGATGACATTTATGACTCAGATATATAGTGACAATTCACTGACATGACATGGAAGAACATAATATATGTTCGCACACGTTTTGACAGTGAGAACGGTTCAGTATGACGCCACTACTCTACAGGGTCGCTAGCATTCAGTTCATCGTGTAATTAGGGATATACAGAGGACTGCCGAACAAAGAGAATGGCTTTGTGCTTGGAGAGTCTTCAGTGACTAGCAAAATATTCCGTATTCCATTTCTCAAGTGCATTTAATTAAATGTTAAAGATAATCAAAGCCTATGTAAAACTTAATGAGTTTAGAATATATAGGAAAAATAATTTAGCATTATTTTGTTCATTAAAGTAAATTATACGATAACTTAAATGTCGATGGTTAAGTGTTTTTAATGACTGACAGTCATTTAATCTCGCTCTGAGTTCAATCTCTGTCCAATTCATATGTAACAGATCTATCTAGCTCTGTATATACTCTCCCTTAATATATATATATATATATATATATATATATATATATATATATATATATATATATATATATATATATACATGTATATGTATATATTCATTTTCACACGAAATTGTTCGCATTTAATAATTAATATAAAAAAAAGTTTTTAAATCGTACTTCAGTACTACTTAGGGTCTATTGAACTGACTATAGAGTATGGATTATTTTCTGGATTTTACTTCTCAATATTTAGTGGATCCATTCAGTTCAGCGGATGCGTACGTTTTTCTCAATTTTCTAGATCAGGGACGACGGTATATCTTTTTAAATATCATTTTAGATATAACCATGACATCAACATTACACAGGATTTCTAGCAACAGATTTACAGAGGTTTTTAAAAATTACCTAGATTTGATGCAAATGGAGAAGATAAAGTTTAAATTCAGAAAAGGATGTTTGCAATCAATAAATGTGAGATTTGAATGTCCGGTACTCAAAAATTTGCATGTTAGGGACGTTTTAGACATCGGTTAGCCTATTGAGTGCAGCCATTATCATGCCACTCAATTTATCTTAGTTCTAAACATACTGTATAATATGTAGTGTTCATGACATCATTTGTGCAAATGCATATGCATCAAGTATATTTAACTATAAATAGCGAATTTAAAGCAGTATATTCTTTCAAGCAACATGTGGTTATTTACAACAACAAAACCACCCATTCAGCCTGCCGTATATCCCTATTCGGGGTCGACACGGAGGGATCTAGATAGCAAATGAACATTAAGGTCGACTATCCATCGGCCTGACACCACCAAGTGTACACGACTAGGTTTTTATTCGCCTCTCGGAGAGAAAAACCCACGTTGCAACGCAATCTCGAACTCGCGACCTCTCGTTCAAGAAGCGAGCTCTCTACCACTGCGCTACGAGGTGTTCTAAAGCTCCCATTTCGATAACACCCCTTTTGCGTGTCGTTAATCTCTATTCGGAGTCGACACAAAGAGGATTAGATCGGAAAATGTAGTTATTTACAACATGGTTCAAATATATCTTTATTATCTTACTATCGTGCGATTCGTACTTCTGTAGTTATTGTAGAAGTTGCTCATATATTTACACTCAGCATTTAATTCCCATGTTGTCTCAGCGCAGCTCTATTATGAACAGACGTGTTTTATTAGTCATCTGCTGTGGTACAGGTGATGCACATACGATTGTTCATCACTTCATCATGCCACACTGTCAAGTGGCCATAATGAGAGGCTGTGTAATAGCCAGTCTTTTAAAATTACTATAACTGATATTTACCCGTCAATTTCATAGGTGAGACCTCTTCAAATGGAAAATAAATTTTAGATGCTATATTATGACTATATAACTTATGACTGTATAACTTATGACTATATAACTTATGACTGTATAACTTATGACTATATAACTTATGACTATATAACTTATGACTATATAACTTATGACTATATAACTTATGACTATATAACTTATGACTGTGTAACTTATGACTATATAACTTATGACTATATAACTTATGACTATATAACTTATGACTGTATAACTTATGACTATATAACTTATGACTGTATAACTTATGACTATATAACTTATGACTGTATAACTTATGACTATATAACTTATGACTATATAACTTATGACTATATAACTTATGACTGTGTAACTTATGACTATATAACTTATGACTATATAACTTATGACTATATAACTTATGACTGTATAACTTATGACTATATAACTTATAGCTATAGAATTTCTGGCTATATTAACTGATGATCGTATAATCTTTTGACAATAATGTATAATTTATGACTATCAAAGTTATGAATATATAATTTTTGAATATATAACTTTTTCTCTTATAACTTTTGGACTAAACATATTTAACTTAAGACTATATAACTCAATAACTTATGACAATAAAACGTATTTATGGCTATAGTAATAATTTATATGGTTGATAAGTGTGATAATACTAGGCGCATTACTGCTGAAGAGTCGTTCTTGACATCAATATTAGATTTTGTAACTGATTTAAAGTATGTAGTATTATTATAAGATGGTAAATTATATGTAATAACATATATAACGCGTGTAATAAGCTATATGACACTCTGATAACCATGTATTTAAAATACCTAAACGTAACTGTTTGGCAAGACAAATCCGATCAGCTTATTACTCTTTTTGTTTGATTGATTGTCTCCGTAAAGTAATCCAATTAACTTAGCGCAATTAACTTAATTATCTATATTCTATATCTACTTTGATACTTGATAACGCTCTTGTTTGATCTGCTAAATCTCAGATTGCGGTCGAAATATCGGTGGCAATCGATATCTTCAGATACGTTACTTCTCTTTCTATTAATGTGTTCATGGTTACAATGCTTGTTTAGCCGCGAGAATACCGCTTTATAAATGCAATCTTAGTTGAAGGCTTGAAGCACATAATCTTACCAGAGCTGAATATTTAACTCAAGGGTTAGATTTTAGAATGAACTTATACACACACACACACACACACACACACACACACACACACACACACACACATATATATATATATATATATATATATATATATATATATATATAAGAAAACAACACAGTAGGCACACACATGATGATATTTATGTTGTGAAACAACTGTGATATTAGTTGTTTACTTAAGTTGTTGTTCTGATAGATTGGAATAATAAGTTAGATGCGATTTATTCCAAGCGTCTATTCCTGTGCGCAATGTGCTTTGACGAATTTTTATTACTGGCTATCGATTCAGCGTTGCTTTCAAACTCACACCTGATGAACTCGAAGCTCTGGCAATGTGTTGCTTTTATTTCACGTAATTTGTTCTGCGCTAAACAAAGAAGCAACGCGCAACTCCTGCTGTTTAGTAAAACAAAGTTAACGGAAAGAGTAAACATGTACTAATATCATCATCTAAATCTCCTAAATCAGAATCACTCAACAAGTATTAACTATACATGTTTTCGGGCGAGGGCTATACGTTTTATGATTTATAGTCCTCATAGTTTTTGATGTTGGTGTCATGGATGACAGCTTCATTCTAATATTACTGAGTTGCTGAAATATAAACAAATATTGAATCGTTTAGGAGATTTGATTTTGATTCCAGCGATTCTTCGATAAGCTGCTGCTAAGTTAAAGATTAAAATTCTCTTAACTCGAGTTTAGCAATAACTTTGTTTATTCGATTCTCCCTCCCTCCCTCCCTCCCTCCCTCCCTCCTTCTCTCTCTCTCACGCTCTCTTTCTCTCTCTCTCTCTCTCTCTGTGCACTGCCAAGTGGCAGGTCCACGACACATATTCATACTGAGTGTCTGCTTGCACGCTCCACTAAGAGTAATCCATGGATCAATAAGTTAATATCTTCTGAATAGGTTTTGCCTTATCCATACCGTATCCAGCCTATAGCTTGTGAAAAATATGGCTACTGAGGTGGTTTCCTGTTGCCAAACCGTTTCTTGGATCCCCTGACCGGCGCCGTTTAGTTTCTCTTTCTCTTATTGACGTATTTTTAATTCAAATAGCTTGGGTGAATCAATTTACAGTGGCAGGTGATGGGGGATCATCTCTGACATCATCTAGTAGAAAACGGACGTTAAACCTTTATGAGGATGATGATGATCATAATTTGCTTTCTTCTAAAAGATTCATTTTCATGCTGATGGCATTTCAATATGTTGTTAGGTACCTCACATTTCTGTAAGATCACTCATTTGTTTGTGGACCATTGTGCCTATGATTGTTTGGACAGTGCTAATGGCCCTCTCTCGCCCTCTCTCGCCCTCTCTCGCCCTCTCTCCCCCATTCCTGTTGCTTGGTCTCTGTTTACAAATATTGTAGTGACATGATCAAGGTGCTTAATGTATAGGTGCTTAATCTAGGTGCTTGATCTATATGCTTAATCAAAGTGCTTAAGGTGTTAATCAGTGGACTTGGTTTCTTGCGTACCTTTATCAATCTACCATATTTAGTGTGTTACGAAGATAGGACCTCTTGAAAAATTGATAGTTGGTGCACCTTGATCAAGTCACTTTGATCATTTGACTTGATCAAAGTGCTTGATAAGATCTATGCTAATGAAGGGAGCTCAATATTGTTGCCATAGCGGCGGTGTATCTGTGTCTCTTGCTCGAAGGAGTTGAAAATTTACCTTTTTTTATAAAGAACTGAAACCGATAAACAACTGTGTTCAAGTTATTAAGGTTTTTAATTAGCACCTGTCTGTTATGGCTCAAAGTCAGCATACTCATTCATTATTATTGAAAAAGTGAAAGATTGACTTAAAGAATGACTTAACAATAGGTGGAGAAAAGTTTTAGGTACAACAAAAGCTGTCAGTATACAACTACGACCAGTGTCCAATAAAACTATCTATCCGCCTAATGACATTTCTCAGCTTGCCTTCAATCTCTTCTTATATTCTACCGCTCTTTCACACCCCTCAGGCGCTACCCTACCTCATTCCACCCCCATAACCTCTCTCCCTTGTTCACCCCTTGTCTCATTCATACCTCCCGCCCCTCCTAACCGCCCGGTGGTTGAGGCAAACACTGGCCATGAGGCGTCCTGTAATCAATTTCCATCTGCAGCGCCTTGAGAACAGCCGGGCGTGTTAAGCACTGCGCTGTGATG
The DNA here is from genome assembly GCA_905160935.1 of Enchytraeus crypticus. NCBI lineage: Eukaryota > Metazoa > Annelida > Clitellata > Enchytraeida > Enchytraeidae > Enchytraeus > Enchytraeus crypticus. The sequence continues at coordinate 254,918 of CAJHZI010000330.1, forward strand.
AGATCTACTGATAGGAAATCAAGTTGAACAGATTCGACTCCTTGTGACACGGTAGTCCATGATGTGAATTGAGAACTCATGGAATTTAGTTGAACAGCCAAAATCTAGAGTTTAGAAAATTGTTTCTCGGTTGTTTGGCTGTAAAAAGCTGATAAAGCTGAGGTTAACGTCAGTTTCCTCACTCGAAAGCGATGTCAGTGACTGGGCGAACCCAGGATTTGAACCCCGCAATTACTGGTCTGCGGTCGTGTGCCTTACCGACTTCGCCACTGGCTTCAGCCAAATGTAATTGTTGATGTAAAATAATGTAGTGACTATAAAAGGTTTGTGTTGGTTTATTTGCACCTTATAGACCATGTTGAGTAATTATTGATGAGCTGACTAGTGGAGATTTACCGCTGATTTGAATAGACTCTGAGTTTTGGCATAACGAAATTGGACTTTATATTATCTTTTATGAATTATGTGATTATAGTATAAAGGTAATATAAGATTGTGAAAGATAAAGGTTGTGAAGGGATTAACTTGTTGATCTAAGGAGTGCTCTTATGGAGCGAGAAAGCAGACTTTGAATGTGAATATGTACCTTGAACCTGTCACTTGGCAGTGCACTGAAGATAGAGAGAGAGAGAGAGAGAGAGAGAGAGAGAGAGAGAGAGAGAGAGAGAGAGAGAGAGAGAGTATAAAGGTTTCATTTACTGCTTGTCTCCTATCATCATCATCATCTTCCCTAGAATGCCAGTTTAACCAAGGTCGGGATACGAATAGATATCTCCAATCTTCTCTGTCCTATACAGTCTCAATATGCCACTGCCATTCCATTCGTCTAAATTTTTATAACAATTTGTGGAGCCTAGGCGCTAACCAACCGAATGCCCTTTCTGACGTTGGTTTGGATCTTGTTATTATAGCGCCTCTTGCGACACATGCAGTACACGGTTAGTCTATTCTTTAAGCAAAACGGGACACAACACGGGGATTAATACGGCATGTTTACTATGCTTATAAGAAATTATCTGAATATTATGCGAATCAAAACTTAGATTTTTCATTTATTTAAACTTCATTTGCCATCAGCATTCAGACGAGGATGTCAGTTGACCAAAGTGAATATTAAGTAGATCAAATCAGTGGGCCAGGGTTAAAGATATGCATGGTAATTTATATGATTACTGGTTTAGATGTAACTCACTTGCTTTAACATGTATCAATATCATTCACAATTCGCTAATAGATTAAATTCTAATTTGTAGTTGGTAAAACTTAGCGTTTTATACGGCTGTAAGTATCCTGTTTAAGGCAATCACTGAACAACAAATGTAGCCACTGTACAACAAATATAGCCACTGCCAAAAGAATATGCCGTTGTACAACGACTGCTGGATTAGAGTTTTAATAGACTGCGGGTTTCTTTGTTTGAACTTGAGTGGATCTGTTTTTATATTGATTAATTGTGTTTATGTGTGACTTGTTTATCGCTTGATATACCCGTTCATCGTTTCTTGCGTGCTTTACTACTGCATCTAATGCTGGATTTACTCAGGCCATTGATTTGAATGCGATGAACTGCGTAACTTGTCGACTGAAAACTTCATTGACACATTGAAGCCGACTTAAAAGATTGATAATGAAAACACCGCGAAAATTTCTTACTAACCATAGTGATTGAGTGATTGAGTGGGTGACTGAATGAGTGAGTGAGTGAGTAAGTGAATGAGTGAGTGAGTTAGTGAGTGGTGAGTGGTGAGTAGGCGAGAGAAAGAGAGAGAAAGAGAGAGAAAGCGAGAGATAGAGATATAGAAATGAAGACAGGTGTGAAGTCACGTAATGCTCGTTGCATGCTCTTTATACCTGTCATTCACAATTTAACTAGCGCTATAGTATTATGCACACTTATACAATAAACTTTAAAAAGTGTCTATCTTAACTAATGCACTATCTTAACTAATGCACAGTATATGACAAATATCAATATAAAAACATCAGTATTAAGACGGATATTTATCAGCAGCACGTTTCATAACATTATGTTGTCACGATTTGAATGTAATGTACCTTGTATCTGTATATGTTTTCTATCATTAAAATGATAAATAAAGATCATAGTGTATGTAATAAACGCGCAAAGACACAAGTGGTAACGTGATGCGTTCATTTAATTTTAAAAGTATATAGTCAGTGAAGGATTATTGCATAAAGAGATTTTTTCACTCGTTATGAATCGAGAGATTTAAAAGTTTACTCAAGGACGCGCGTATTATAAAGACGATACAAATTCCTCTTAATTTCTTTATTATAGTAGTATTATATAAGTAACTAAATAAATACATGTATATATATATATATATAAAATATATATATATATACAAGTATGTATATATATATATATAAGTAACAAATAAATAATATCTCTATTAATATATACATGTATATATATATATATATTTATATATAATAAATATATATATACATGTATATATACATATATATATAACAAATAAATAAAATTTCTATTAATAAATACATGTGTATATATATATATAATAAATATATATATACTGTATATATATATATATATATATATATATATATATATATATATATATATATATATATAGAATACATATAATATTGTTATATGTCGCGTGTACTTTGTGTACCTAAGGATTCAATTGCATTTTAGCGAACAGTTATTTACAACTCCACCTAATATGCTATACAATTCTGTACAGATACTGTAAACACTCGCACATACATTATTTTCCATGTTTCATGACCCTACGTTGTTTCTACCTACTCTACCTGACCCTTGCTGACCTATGACCCTAAGTTCCAGTGGTCCAGTTCTAGGAGCGGTGGTCAATTCAAAATCACCGCCTCTGAATGAATTACAGCCACCCTGATGCGACGAATACATTAATGAATACTAACAAGTAGCACATTTAATAATGAATAATAACAAAGGTTTAACGTCCGTTTCCTCATCCTAGGATGATGTCAGGGACGTCGCAACAGCAAACATCACTACAGATCAATTCCAAAACCAATCTGCAAATGAAATGTGCTGAGGAGACTTACAGTAGACTATGCTAGGAGATTTAGTCTATAATTATAAATATCTATACATCAAAATGTCGGCTTTTTAAAATGCTTTGTGATATAATTTTGAAGCCATTTTTTAAACAGTCTATCTATTTTCTATGGGTATTTTGATCCGTATATGACTTCAGGTTATCATTTGTACCTATTTCATAATGTTATAAAATACAAACTTTCTGATTTCATCTTCTTCAGTGCACGGCCAAGTGGCAGGTTAAAGGTACACATTCTTACTCAAAGTCTGCTTTCTCGTTCCGTAAGAGCACTCCTTAGATCAACAAGTTAATCCCTTCACAAAATCTATACCTTATTCATACCTTATGTAGCCTATAGCTTGGGAAAAGTATGGCTACTGAGATGGTTTTCCTTTTTCCTTCTTTAATTTCCGATTAACTTCTTTTAATTGAGAATCAAAGTGAATAATGGAATGTTTGGAAATGCTTTCATACCCAGTGAGTCGATCGTAAATGCAATATATTGGCTTGAAGAGGGACCTCCCTTCTCTGTCAGAGCCCTCCCCTCTCATTGTTGGAAATTCTAATCCCTGTTGTGGGGTTTTGCATCTACTGACAGCCAGTGACGTTAATACTTCAAAGCGTTGTTATAAGCTTCTGAAGATAATGTAGAAAGTGAATTTTATTATTCTTAATGGTTTAATATGTCTTTAAAATGTTCTACTTCCTTGAATTGGGGACCTATTATATATATATATATATATATATATATATATATATATATATATATATATATATATTTGTATATATACATATATATACATATATATATAACAGTATTATTATTATTATTATTATTATTAATTTCTGATTATTATTACATGTTTACACAATGTTAGTCACGTAACTCACGTTTATGGCTGTTAAGCTAAAAATATAAATTTTCTTCAAATTTCTATTGTGTTCTTTGTGTACTCGATCTTCATCGTGTGGTGCTTTGGCGCTTGTTTGTGCAGAGTCTGCAAGAGACGTCCCTGACATTGCCTTATGTCGGGGAACCAGACGTTAAATTCTTATTGATTGATCGATATTGATTTACAATCGGAGTTTCATTGAGCGTCAATGAAGGGATCAATAAATATCAATAAATATCAATAAATATCAATAAATATCAATAAATATCAATAAATATCAATAAATATCAATAAATATCAATAAATATCAATAAATATCAATAAATATCAATAAATATCAATAAATATCAATAAATATCAAAGAACTGTAAAAATATTTTAAGTTGATTATCTTTACTACTCAGAACTGGCATCGAACATTACACGCCCCCCCTCCCCACAGCTATCTCTCTCTACAGAAATGCCCCACGCTAGATCTGGTCAATACCACTACTATACCCTTTGCTCCTAAACCCCACTCGCCCAACTACAAAGCAGTACACCCCACTGACACCCTAGTATACGCCAGGGGTGCTGATAATTATAGAACATTACACATATCGGCAGCATTAGGCGGGTCACTTGTACTGTATAATTATGTAACTAGTATACCCCTGACCTCTCAAACTAGAGAAACTGTGTTTCTCTTCGCCTTACTTCTCTCTCTCTCTCTCTCTCTCTCTCTCTCTCTCTTTATCTCTCTCTTTCTTCTCTCTCTCCCTAACTTTCTCTCTCTCTCTCTCTCTCTCTCTCTCTCTCTCTCTCTCTCTCTCTCTCCTTTCCCTTTCTCTCTCTCTCTCTCTCTCTCTCTCTCTCTCTCTATCTATCTATCTATCTATCTATCTATCTATCTATCTATCTATCTATCTATCTATCTATCTATCTATCTATCTATCTATCTATCTATCTCTCTGTCTCTAAATATCTTTCTATTTCCTTGTGTATGTTTTTATGTTGTTCAAGTCACCCGTATATTTTTCACTCAGATTTCGCAGAGATTAGACAAAAATGATAACGTTTTTATCCCCCCCCCCCCCCCTCTACCCTTTTCTTTCCCCTCCCTTGGCTCCCTTTTTTTAAATCACGTCTAAATAGATGAGTCAAAAAACATTTATACTTTTCTTTTATTCAGGCTTTTGTAATTATGTATAAAATTGATATTCATATTTTTTCTAAATAATTAACTGGAATATTTTCTTGTATTTCTTCATCTCTCAGATTCTCTCTCCCTCTCTCTCCCTCTCTCTCCCTCTCTCTCCCTCTCTCTCACACACACACACGCTGCAGTATAGTCTGGCAAGATAGTAACAGCTGAACACTGCTCAGGATTCTATTTAACTTTAACACGACTGTGTTTAATGTTATAATGGCGAGACTTGTTTCTATTAATGAATACAATTATTTCTGCTTCACTTGCTTTTGTTATAATTGTATCACAAAGACGAAATATCTAATAGTTAAATTTACAAAAAAACATTACTTTATTTGCCTTATTAATCTGTTTGTGATGTTATGAGTATAGTTCTTATTTAATTATATATTTATGTCAGTATATGAGGAACAGCGTGTTCTTTTCTATTTCCTAATTATTCAAACGCCAAGCAAACAATAGCAAAGAATGACAAACATAATTATATAATTTAATCAGCAACCAGTAACAAAGAAAAACTGTTACATAATTGGACTAGTTTTTATACTTTCAGATTTGACTAACTAGTAACAACGAATGTGTATTATTATACGGTGCATAAATTGTAATTGGTTAGGTGCAAGATATAATAATGATATAATAAAGATAATAAGATATAATATGATATAATAATAATAAGATATAATAGTAATAATAATAATAATATGTTCATGCCGCCTCTAGGAAGTTGGATAAATACCGTGATCTGTCCTTAGGATATGAAGTTGTTCCGGTGGCTATTGAAACCATGGGCCCGATGAATCCCGAAGGAGTTGACTTTATTAATGGCATAGGCAGACTTATTGCAGAGCAAACCGGCGATAAGCGAGAGACATCTTTTCTTTGGCAAAGGCTTTCCATGACTTTGCAAAGATTTTATGCAGTCTGCTTCAACAATTCTTTTAAGCCGATTGATGACCTCGAGTAGCCGGGCGGCGATTCAGCACGTATTGCTCGAATCGTTTTTATCAAACCCCAGGTTCTTTACACCGGGGTAAAAATAAAAAAAATAAATAAATAAATAAATAATAATAATAATAATAATAAGATATAATAAGATATAATGAGATATAATAATAATAATAATAATAATAATAAGATATAATAATGATGTGAGAATAAGCGCTTTTAATTAGTGATTTAGCGAATATATACGAGTGGGCTATGTTATATGTTGTTCATCATACCCATAATCTTCATGAGAAAAATCGTATGCAACTGCTGATAGGAATAATAACCTAAAGTCATAATTTTTAACTTTTTTATTGAAGAAATTGTTATTGAAATTCGTTAAAAAAATTGTGTGATTCTCAATTTCTATAATTCTCTCTCACTATATCTCTCATTATCTCTCTGTCTCACTCTGTCTCACTCTCTCTCTCTCT